>OY829543.1:64763300-65043300 GCA_963691705.1 Viola odorata | reverse complement strand
AACCCTAAACCCTAAACCCTAAACCCTAAACCCTAAACCCTAAACCCTAAACCCTAAACCCTAAACCCTAAACCCTAAACCCTAAACCCTAAACCCTAAACCCTAAACCCTAAACCCTAAACCCTAAACCCTAAACCCTAAACCCTAAACCCTAAACCCTAAACCCTAAACCCTAAACCCTAAACCCTAAACCCTAAACCCTAAACCCTAAACCCTAAACCCTAAACCCTAAACCCTAAACCCTAAACCCTAAACCCTAAACCCTAAACCCTAAACCCTAAACCCTAAACCCTAAACCCTAAACCCTAAACCCTAAACCCTAAACCCTAAACCCTAAACCCTAAACCCTAAACCCTAAACCCTAAACCCTAAACCCTAAACCCTAAACCCTAAACCCTAAACCCTAAACCCTAAACCCTAAACCCTAAACCCTAAACCCTAAACCCTAAACCCTAAACCCTAAACCCTAAACCCTAAACCCTAAACCCTAAACCCTAAACCCTAAACCCTAAACCCTAAACCCTAAACCCTAAACCCTAAACCCTAAACCCTAAACCCTAAACCCTAAACCCTAAACCCTAAACCCTAAACCCTAAACCCTAAACCCTAAACCCTAAACCCTAAACCCTAAACCCTAAACCCTAAACCCTAAACCCTAAACCCTAAACCCTAAACCCTAAACCCTAAACCCTAAACCCTAAACCCTAAACCCTAAACCCTAAACCCTAAACCCTAAACCCTAAACCCTAAACCCTAAACCCTAAACCCTAAACCCTAAACCCTAAACCCTAAACCCTAAACCCTAAACCCTAAACCCTAAACCCTAAACCCTAAACCCTAAACCCTAAACCCTAAACCCTAAACCCTAAACCCTAAACCCTAAACCCTAAACCCTAAACCCTAAACCCTAAACCCTAAACCCTAAACCCTAAACCCTAAACCCTAAACCCTAAACCCTAAACCCTAAACCCTAAACCCTAAACCCTAAACCCTAAACCCTAAACCCTAAACCCTAAACCCTAAACCCTAAACCCTAAACCCTAAACCCTAAACCCTAAACCCTAAACCCTAAACCCTAAACCCTAAACCCTAAACCCTAAACCCTAAACCCTAAACCCTAAACCCTAAACCCTAAACCCTAAACCCTAAACCCTAAACCCTAAACCCTAAACCCTAAACCCTAAACCCTAAACCCTAAACCCTAAACCCTAAACCCTAAACCCTAAACCCTAAACCCTAAACCCTAAACCCTAAACCCTAAACCCTAAACCCTAAACCCTAAACCCTAAACCCTAAACCCTAAACCCTAAACCCTAAACCCTAAACCCTAAACCCTAAACCCTAAACCCTAAACCCTAAACCCTAAACCCTAAACCCTAAACCCTAAACCCTAAACCCTAAACCCTAAACCCTAAACCCTAAACCCTAAACCCTAAACCCTAAACCCTAAACCCTAAACCCTAAACCCTAAACCCTAAACCCTAAACCCTAAACCCTAAACCCTAAACCCTAAACCCTAAACCCTAAACCCTAAACCCTAAACCCTAAACCCTAAACCCTAAACCCTAAACCCTAAACCCTAAACCCTAAACCCTAAACCCTAAACCCTAAACCCTAAACCCTAAACCCTAAACCCTAAACCCTAAACCCTAAACCCTAAACCCTAAACCCTAAACCCTAAACCCTAAACCCTAAACCCTAAACCCTAAACCCTAAACCCTAAACCCTAAACCCTAAACCCTAAACCCTAAACCCTAAACCCTAAACCCTAAACCCTAAACCCTAAACCCTAAACCCTAAACCCTAAACCCTAAACCCTAAACCCTAAACCCTAAACCCTAAACCCTAAACCCTAAACCCTAAACCCTAAACCCTAAACCCTAAACCCTAAACCCTAAACCCTAAACCCTAAACCCTAAACCCTAAACCCTAAACCCTAAACCCTAAACCCTAAACCCTAAACCCTAAACCCTAAACCCTAAACCCTAAACCCTAAACCCTAAACCCTAAACCCTAAACCCTAAACCCTAAACCCTAAACCCTAAACCCTAAACCCTAAACCCTAAACCCTAAACCCTAAACCCTAAACCCTAAACCCTAAACCCTAAACCCTAAACCCTAAACCCTAAACCCTAAACCCTAAACCCTAAACCCTAAACCCTAAACCCTAAACCCTAAACCCTAAACCCTAAACCCTAAACCCTAAACCCTAAACCCTAAACCCTAAACCCTAAACCCTAAACCCTAAACCCTAAACCCTAAACCCTAAACCCTAAACCCTAAACCCTAAACCCTAAACCCTAAACCCTAAACCCTAAACCCTAAACCCTAAACCCTAAACCCTAAACCCTAAACCCTAAACCCTAAACCCTAAACCCTAAACCCTAAACCCTAAACCCTAAACCCTAAACCCTAAACCCTAAACCCTAAACCCTAAACCCTAAACCCTAAAACCCTAAACCCTAAACCCTAAACCCTAAACCCTAAACCCAGAGCTTTTATGGGTTTTATCTCATTTATCCATCGGCATTTCTTTTTCTTTTTTCTTCATTTTTACCATTTTGAAGTTATCTTTCTCATGTATTATTTTTTTTCTTATTTATTAATTGATAATTTTCGGTCTCCTTGTAATTTATTATTGTATTATGGAGCAGATTAGTCTAGACTTTGATAAGGAATTTCTGGTTGGATTGAGTGGTGATCATCATAGTTATCAGAATCGGACCGGACAGTGAACTCGAAATAAAAATTTCTTGGTTTAATCGGGTTCGGCGAGATTAACTCATTTGACCGTTTTGAACCGAACACACATCGAACTGTTCAATTTTAGATAATTGAATTGGATTGAACTGAATTGAACCGACCAGTTTTTATACTACTGGATGTAGCATTTTATAATATATCAAATAGATCAAAAGTTTATATAAAAAAACAATCCAACATTTAAATAAAATAATATTCAAAATTCAAAAACACATAAATATCTAAATTACATAATAAAATTCATAAACATTGCCAGTAGGGCATTACCACTCTTTCACTCTCGTTCCAATCAAATAAAGTAATAAAACACTAGCCATCTCAATTCTCATCTTTCGCAGCATCAAAGCTCTCTTTCTTTTTATTTTATTTTTTTATTTCCTACTACAGCACACACTGCATTCCAATTTCTTCTTTCTTTTCATTTTTTTTTCAACTGCACAACATCAGCAACATAAATCCCTTCCTCTGTTTCTTCTTTTCTTTTCTTTTCTTTTCACTCCCTTTTCTTTTTCTTTTTTTTTCCACATCAGCAACATGCCGCTGCTCTCAGATTTGCTCTCAATTCAACATCACAACCATGTCATAGTCGTCACCACCATGAAAATCCAATTTTTTGTTTGTGGCTTTTGTGCCATGAATGAATTGAATCAATTGATGTTCAATCGAAGAGAAGAACAGAAGAAATAAAGTGAAGAAGGAGGAGACGGCGCCGTTTTGGTTAAATCGAACCAAAAACTAAAAAATTCATCCGGTCCGGTTATGATAATACTGCGCTGGGCGTGAAACAGATGCCGCTAGGAGTGTACACGGGCCGGTCCGGGCCAGTTTTTGGGCTAGAACCGGACCGGACCGGAATTCCAGGTTCTTGTCCAAGACAGAACCGAACATTTTCTGTCCGGTCCGGGCCGATTCTGTGGCCCGACCCGGTTTTTTTTTTACTTTTTTTTAAATTTGGGCATTAACTTGAATAGTTTTTTTTTTCGAGTTCAACCATCAAAACTTCGTCGTTTTGATCAAAATAAAAATAAATTTTAAAGAAAAATAAAGAAAAAGAGGGTTGTGTTTTAGTTATATAGAAAAAAGATGAGAAGAATAGGAAAAATGGTGTAGCTTGATTTGAGGAAGGAGAGAATGAGTGTGTTTAGAAGGATAAGTGGTAGATTTGACCACGGGGATGAAAAGAATGGAAAAAATAAGGATGGGGGATGTCACCAGCAAAGGAAGCCATCGAAGGAGAAGAGGAAAACGTGCAAAACCAACTTGAAGAAGAAGAAGAAGGCAGAGAAGACCATTGAATTTAAATCACAAGCTGTGTCACTTAATTTATTTGGAGTCGAATGTTGTCATTTAAGTAGTTCGTATTGTTGTCATTTCAATTAAAAGCTCTTGATTTGAGCTGTGGGTCGTGCGTTTCTAGCCGACGCGTCGTGAGTGTACTTTGTGCCCAAGCCAAGACTTTGGCCTGTAATGGAGCACAAGTGTCCAAAGCACGTGTATATATCAGTACTGGAAAATGAAAGAAGGTTATGCCTGGTTTGCAGAAATTGTCTTAATCTCCTCTCAATGAGAGTTTGGTAAAGTATTCAATGAATTTCTTTATCAAGAACCAAGCCTAAACCTTTAAAAATCCATTCTTCCTCACTCTTCGTACAAAGATAACGAATTAAAGGTACAAGCTTTATCCCTTATCCTCCACTGTTGCTGCGTTTCACTCTGTTCTTCAACCATTTCTAGTCACAGACCCTCTTCAACTATCCTGGCCCGTGACAAAGTGGTAGCGGAGCTAAACGAATCTATTGCCTCGTTCATGCCACGAACATTACACTCAGTTCCTGGAGTTGTTGGCAGCCAAAGACCTCCAATCGGCTTTTCTCCACCAGATCAACAAACTTCAAACCCAGGAAGTTCTTCAGCTCAAATGGAGGATCGCATGACATCCTTGGAGCAGACTGTGCAACAGATAGCACAAAATATGGGAGATCTACAAAGATCTATGCAAGATATGCAGGAAACCATAAGAGCCAGGCTGCCACCACCACCTTCATTCAATAGCAGGATCGAAATCCATGACCATTTTCAAGTTCCTGATCCCCCTCCTCCTCCTCTACAGCGCCATCGAATTGCAGACCATCATCATGAAGAAAGGCACAACCTTTATGATGAAAACCCACCACCTGGAGGCTTTGTCCATGACAGAGGTGAGGCTGATCACGATCCATACGTTTTTCAATGCCCTCCAAGGCAGACTGTCTTGGAATTTCCATGGTTCCAAGGTTTTGAGGTTCATGACTGGGTTTTTCAAGCAAGTAACTACTTCACCAGCATGAGAACTCCTCACCACAAAAAGGTCGAAATAGCATCTCATCATCTTTATGGAGATGCCCTAAAATGGTATAAAATCAAGCTCAAAACCAAGGAGGATGATATATGGACATGGACAGATTTTGTCAAATGCATAGTGACTCGTTTTTCACCCAAGAAAGATGATGACCCCATGGGAGCTTTATGCAAATTGCAACAAGTAAGTGATGTTGAATCTTACATCAACCAGTTCAATGCTATATATGACAGACTGAAAATTAGTGATTCTTATGCCAAGAGTTGTTTCTTAGCTGGTTTACAACCTCAGTTAGCTCACATGGTTCGTATGTTTAAGCCTCATACATTTGAAGATGCTGTTGAATTTGCCCTTTCCTCTGAGGTCACTTTACCAGCCTTTAAATCCTGGACTTCCACACCTGACACACCATACTTCCCACACACACAACCCACACAAAACAGATTTAATTACCATAACCCCAAACCACAAACATCACATTTTTCTAGACCTGCATATCAATCCATTCCTCCACATCGACCACAAAATACCACACCTTTCTCACCAAAAAACACATCACTACCTTCTTCATCCACTCAAAACACCAAATTTCCAACTAAACCATCCAACCAGACACAAACTTTTCCTTCTTTAGATGACAAGACAATGAAGGAAAGGATTGCTGCAGGATTGTGCAAATACTGTGGGGAGAAATTCTTCCGTGGTCACAAATGTCAACCAAAGCAATTTTTTATGACTCTCACTGGTGAAGAAGAACATAATCCAGCTGAATATGGCTTGGATGAAGAAATTTTGCAGGAAACAAATCCAGTCCATGAGCAAATCACTGATTTGGTACCAACAATTTCTTCTTATGCGCTCTATGATGAAAGGACGGGCAAAGAGACTGCTATGAGAATCACATTGCAGATTCAGAGGCAAGCAGTCCACACCTTGGTAGACACTGGAAGTTCACATAATCTCATTTCCAAAACAGTGGCGGAGGCATTGGGTTTTCCAATAACTAACATTGATCCTGTGAAAATTTTGGTGGCTAATGGGGAGGCCATTGTTACTACTGACGCATGTGAGCACATCCAGTGGTGTATACAAGGGCAATGGTTTGATGTTTCTGCCCTCATAATGCCACTCATTCATTATGATTTCATTTTAGGCATGGATTGGTTACAGACCTTAGGGCCTGTCTTATGGGATTTCAACAACATGACTATGGCTTTTAGTCATCAAGGGCAGAAGATTGTGCTCAAGGGAGGCAGTAAAATTTCAGTTAAATGGGTGACTGCAGATAACATGACCAAGCTATTGGCTAATCCAAAGAAACTTGCTCTTGCTCAGGTTTATACATTACAGGAACCTTCAGATACGAGGAAAATCCTTCCACCTGCTTTTGAGAACCTGCTTGCCAGTTTTCAAGATCTTTTCAAGGAACCCTCTTCTCTTCCTCCTTCGAGACCTTATGATCATGCTATTCCTCTCATGCCAGGAGCTCAGCCAGTAAATTTGAAACCATATAAGCTGTCAAGACAGCAGAAAGATGAAGTAGAAATTCAAGTGGAGGAGCTTTTGAAGACTGGTTTCATTGAGGACAGCCAAAGCCCTTATGCAGCTCCAATTATCCTGGTCAAAAAGAAAGATGGAGGATGGCGCCTATGTGTGGATTTTCGAGGCTTAAATCTGCAGACAATTAAAAATAGGTTCCCAATTCCTGTCATCGAAGAGCTTCTTCAGGAACTCGGTGGAGCCAAAGTCTTCTCCAAGCTGGATTTGCGAGCTGGTTATCATCAGGTCTTGCTCAAACCTGAAGATGCTCACAAAACAGCCTTTAAAACTCACCACGGCCATTATCAGTACAAGGTAATGCCTTTTGGACTTTGCAATGCTCCATCTACATTCCAAGCTTTAATGAATAGTGTGTTCAAAGGATATTTGCGCAAATTTATCTTGGTTTTCTTCGATGATATACTCATTTATAGTGCATCTAGAGAAGCTCATATGGACCATTTGCGCATTGCTTTTACCCTGCTGCAAGAAAATTAGTTATTTCTCAAGCTCTCTAAATGCTGTTTTGTTACTGATAGCATTGTTTACTTGGGACATATAATTTCTCGAGATGGTGTTAGCACCGATCCGGAAAAAATTCAAGTTGTCAAGGATTGGCCACCCTTGAAAACTATAAAACATGTTAGAGGATTTCTTGGTTTAACAGGTTATTACAGACGATTTATTAAAGGTTATGCATCCATCGCAAAACCTTTAACTGAACTACTGAAGAAAGATAATTTCCTGTGGAATGAAGCTGCTGAGCTTTCTTTTCAAAGGCTCAAGCATGCTTTGATGACATCTCCAGTGCTAGCTCTACCAAATTTTTCGAAGACATTTGTAGTTGAAACTGATGCCTCAGGAGAAGGCATTGGAGCAGTCTTGATGCAGGACCAACATCCAATAGCTTTTATCAGTAAAGCTCTAGCTCCTCGTCACCAGCTCAAGTCTGTGTATGAAAGAGAATTATTCGCTGTTCTTTTTGCTGTCAAGCACTGGCACAACTATTTGGAAGATCGCCACTTCATCATTTCCACTGATCATCATAGCCTAAAGTATCTTCTTAGCCAATCCTTGTCCAAGGAAGCGCAGTTTGCTTGGTTAGTCAAACTTCAGAAGTATGACTATGAAATTCAATACAAACCAGGCAAGCATAATGATGGTGCTGATGCACTTTCTCGCAAACCACAAGCAGAGTTAGCCACGATCCTTTATTCTGCATTAGAGCCAAATCTTTTATCGGAGGTTCAAGCTTCTTGGTCTGATGATCCTCACATTCAAAAGCTCTTGCAAGAACTCATGGCTGATCCTTCTTCTCACAAGCATTACGTGCTACGTGAAGGAATACTCAGAAGAAAAGGAAAAATGGTGGTGGGACACAAACCAGAACTTCACCAGAAAATTCTCCACATTTTCCATGATTCACCTAATGGAGGTCATTCTGGTGCTCAGGCCACTTCTCACAGGATTTCTGCTCTTTTTTATTGGCCTGGAATGAGGAAAATAATTAGGCAATATGTGAGAACATGTGATGTGTGCCAAAAACATAAGCCTGAACACATACAGACTCCAGGTTTGCTTCAGCCACTTCCACTGCCTGAAGGAGTTTTTACTGATATCAGCATGGATTTTATAGAGGGCTTGCCAAAAGTAAGAGGTTTTTCTGTCATTTTGGTTGTGGTGGATCGTTTCACCAAATTTTGCCATTTCCTACCTCTTAAACACCCCTACTCAGCTCTCTCAGTGGCTCAAATCTTTCTTGATCGTGTTCTAAGCATTCATGGCACACCACATTCTATTGTCTCCGATAGAGACCCTATTTTCCTGAGTAGTTTCTGGTGTGATCTGTTTCGCCTACAAGGAGTGGATCTCAATCGTAGCAGTGCCTACCATCCTCAGACGGATGGACAAACGGAGCGTGTTAACCAGTGTCTGGAACAGTATCTAAGGTGTTTTTGTTCTTCACAACCTCACATATGGCTTGAATTTCTTCCTCTTGCCCAATACTGGTACAATACTGCATTTCACGAATCATTGAAAATGTCTCCTTTCAAGGCCCTTTTTGGAATTGCTCTACCTTTGTCCATCCCATACATCCCACATGATTCAAATGATCAGGAAGTTAACAGGCTCATGATGGATCGAGAGCAAGCCATTAAGCAGCTCAAAGAGCACTTGGTCACTGCTAGAGCTCGCATGAAGAATTTTGCAGATAGGAAGAGAACTGACCGTTCCTTTGCTATTGGTGACTCAGTTCTGCTGAAGCTTCAGCCATATCGCCAACTTTCCATTGCCAGGAGGGCAAATCAGAAAATAGCTCCTCGATATTTTGGTCCTTTTCAGATCACGGATCGCATTGGCTCGATGGCATACAAACTGGCTCTTCCACCACAGAGTTTAATTCACAATGTTTTTCATGTAAGTCAACTCAAGCCATATCATCCAAATGCTGCGGATACCACTTCAGCTATTTTAATTGAACCAGTGGCAATCCTGGGTGCAAGAATACGCAAGAGACAAGGCTTAGCTGCAACTCAACTTGAAGTTGCTTGGACCCCTGCTTCAAACCTTCCTCCCTCATGGGAATGGTCTGATCATTTGAAGAAGACTTATCCTAACTGTCCCTTGTGGGCAAGGGATCTTATGGGGGGAGCATTGTCACCAGCAAAGGAAGCCATCGAAGGAGAAGAGGAAAACGTTCAAAACCAACTTGAAGAAGAAGAAGAAGGCAGAGAAGACCATTGAATTTAAATCACAAGCTGTGTCACTTAATTTATTTGGAGTCGAATGTTGTCATTTAAGTAGTTCGTATTGTTGTCATTTCAATTAAAAGCTCTTGATTTGAGCTGTGGGTCGTGCGTTTCTAGCCGACGCGTCGTGAGTGTACTTTATGCCCAAGTCAAGACTTTGGCCTGTAATGGAGCACAAGTGTCCAAAGCACATGTATATATCAGTACTGGAAAATGAAAGAAGGTTATGCCTGGTTTGCAGAAATTGTCTTAATCTCCTCTCAATGAGAGTTTGGTAAAGTATTCAATGAATTTCTTTATCAAGAACCAAGCCTAAACCTTTAAAAATCCATTCTTCCTCACTCTTCGTACAAAGATAACGAATTAAAGGTACAAGCTTTATCCCTTATCCTCCACTGTTGCTGCGTTTCACTCTGTTCTTCAACCATTTCTAGTCACAGACCCTCTTCAACTATCCTGGCCCGTGACAGGGGAGAGGGTGGCTGCTACGGTTGCGGGAAGATAAAGAGATGAAGAAGAAAAGAAAAAAGAAAAAAAAGGAGAGGGTGGTTGCTGCTGTGTAGAAATGCAGAGAGAGATGCTTCTTAATTAGATTTAGGGTTTTTAATTAATGGTCTTACTTTATACATATTAACTATATAAATGGCTATTATAATTTACAATAATATATTACTAGTATGTGTCATCTTAACTATATAAATGGTTATTAAAATTTTATTTGTTAGGTCATATAACATCCTTAATAAAATTTTGTATTTAAAATAACAAATAAAAAGAAAAAAATGAGGACTTTTAATTGAGTTTAAAAGAAAAAAAAGGAATAATACATAATACATTAGTAATTTAAACATTAATACAATTTAAATTAAAAGCATAAAACTCTAAACAATTAGTCAATTTTAATTTTATGATAATTGATAATAATTAATAACTATATTATTAATAATTAATGGTCTAACTTTATACATATTAACTATATAAATGATTTTAAAAAAAACTATATAAATGGCTATTACAATTGACAATAATATATTACTAGTATGCATCATTTTAACTATATAAATGACTATTAAAATTTTATTTCTTAGGTCATATAACATTCTTAATAAAAATTTATATTTAAAGTAACAAATAAAAAGAAAAAAATGAGGACTTTTAATTGAGTCTAAAAGAAAAAAAGGAATAATGCATAATACATTAGTAATTTAAACATTAATACATAAAAAGGAAAAAAAATGAGGACTTGTAATTGAGTATGAGGAATTTTAATATAGTTTAGAAGGAAAAAAGAAAAACAATGAGTTAAGTTTAGAAAGAGAAAAAAAAAGTGGGAGCCAAGAGGATTTGAACCTCTTCCTTTTAATACAATAAGTGATGGGTTAACCATTAAAGCAAATGAAAACTTTGATATTATTGTACACACGCTATATATATATATATACTTACTTCCGGTTCTACCGGTTCTCCGAGCCGGTTCCCGAATTTGGAGGGGTGGAGAACCGGACCGAATCGGAAGTTCCGGTCCGGTCCGAGTCAAAAAAAAAGTAACGGGCCCGGCCAGTTCGGGTCAAAAAAAGACCGGTTCTGGATCGGTTCCCAGTCCGGACCGGTTCTTGTACACCCCTAGATGCCGCACATAAAAGTGATTCTGTGTCCTGAATATTAGAGCATTATATTAGCTATGCCATTTCAAAAAGATCTTAGCCACACTTCCCAAGCTTTAAAGGGCATTGCAATACCTGAAATTATCAAGATTAAGTGATTAACATGCCTTTTCTGCCAACCTTATTCAGAAATGGTTGTTCTGCATAACTCAGCACCAGAACCAATTGCTGAGCTTGGAGACTGAATCGCCTGCATCTGTTCAGTCAACGCTTTACCAATGAAGGAACACTACAAGCATTGGCTCTGGAACACAAAGGTCCACAAAAGGATGCCCCAAATCTCAGCATTATGGCATTTTATAAATAGACCAAATTTAACTTAAGCGTACTGTCATCTCCGTGGATATCGTGCGAAGGTATAAGAATATACAAGCCTGAAAGATAAAAGCTCGAGTCAGTAGTTGACAACAACAATGAGACATTAACAAGTATAGGAAAATACCCTGTGTTTGATGCTTAGTCCAGCGCCTATGCGTTAAGACCTCCATAATGAATAGAATCCATCTATTTTGCACTGCATGGCTTCTTCAAGCAAGGAAATGGAAATAAATTATTAAAGAAAACAGAGCTAAGAAAGCAAGTATGATATACAACATTCTAAGGTTACTGGTCTATAGCAATTTGTATAAGTTCAATTGGGTTTCAATGTATCTCTTTGCAAATGTAGTGTATAAAGACATACCACAACAATAATATACATACATGAGGTGTTTCACAAACACCTTGAGGGCACACATCTGTCTCATAGACAATTTGCAACAGCACCCATCTCCCAATAATATAGTCAATCTTTCCATGTACCTTTATTTGACTATACATTCCCATTTGTCACACCAATAAATACGTAATGCATTTAATATGCTACTGCTTGCACATAAAAAAAAACCTACTTCTCTTTCTTTACTCCTGTTACAAGATTATTTTGCTATAAGAAAGAAGTCAGAATGTGACAACTTGAAGCCATGTTTTATGGTACAACTGAATAGAAGCATACCTATAGTAATCAAGTATAACTAATCAATTCATAGTATTCCACTGGTAAGGCATAAGACAATGAGCATCTTTAAGTACCTATTAATCTCCCAATGCATGAATCCATCTCTTATGCAAGCCGAGGGGAAAGACACCATCATCATCTAATGAGCAAAAATAATACCTGATTACTCACATAAACAGGAAGTATGAGCCTCTATATATAAGAAGGGAAAAAAAAGTAAGGGCCTAAATACTTTGTTAAGAGTTATAAAAGGAACCATTCAACCTCAAACTTTTGCTTGATGGCCACTCAGTGCCTAAACTGAAAAGAAAATTCTCATTATTAAGTCTGCCTTTTTTTCCTCCTCTTCTAATCGTTTAGAATATAATGCCAAGATAAAGGCAATTTACATTATTAATAATGAAAACAACTGTTTTACCTTATTAAGGTAATGACTTATATTCAATCACCAAAGAGTTCATTCCGACAAACTTAGCTTGTGTTTTTTTGGTGCAAAACAAACTTAGCTTGTTCGAGCAGAATAAACTGCAGAAATTAAGGGGTGTTAAGCATCATTCAGCAAAGTCAATAAAAACAAAACATTTTTGCTTTAGGAAAAAAGGTAAGGAACAATGAGTCAGAGATAAATGATATGCAATACCTCATAAGTCCTTGAAGATTGAAAATCTTGTTCAGTCATGTAATGTGAGCTGAAGCTCTCTGTTTATATGATGTTTCTTCCAGAAGCCGTAATGTGCAATCAGAAGGAGATAGTCCCCTCTCATGCAGCATATCAACCACCTTGTGAGCTTCATCAAGTTTTTTTTCTTCACACAGGATGAAAAGCAGCCGGCTAGTAAAATACTGTCGTGGCACATAATTACGGGCAATCATTTCTTCAAATATTCTGGAGGAAGGAATGCTCAAGGAACAGGCAGAGAGACAATGAAGGTGGCGTTTGGCGTTCCGGTTCTACTTGGGAAAGTCATTTCCCGAGTAGAAAATCGACACCTACTCCAAAATGACTTTTTAAAAAGTCATTTTCAAGGCAAGCTCCAGTGGGCAACGGGAAGTCCTTTTGGACTTCCCTCTCTCCTATTTTTTTTTTTTTCAATTCATTTTATTTTTTTTTTTTATATAATCAATAAAATAAATTAAAAATTACCAAAAAAAATCTCTATCTCAAGATAAGTAATTCTAGATCCACTTTTCCTATTTTTATTAATTTTTTAAAAATGAGTTTTATACCCTTTATGGTCATTTTACATCCAAACCATAGTTTTAAAAAACTGTTTTACCAAAGACCTCAAGTATCTAACTTTTCCATTTACCAAAAGTCATTTTCCCACGGAACTTTTTCCACAGAACTTTTCCAACTAGAACCGGAACGCCAAACAGACCGAAGTAGATTTTCGTAAGACACTTTTCCAGGGAAAAACCCCCTCTTCCGCATTGCACATAATAAAGACAGTGCATCTAAACCCCTACCAGCCCTGCAAATGCCTTTCAGTAAAGTCATGTATGCAATTTTATCAGCACTGCAACCATATTCATTCATCTTGTTAAACAAATCCACAGCATAATCTATTTCACCAGCTCTGCCATGCGCATCCATGAGAATGGTGAAAGTCACTTCATTCGGACGTATACCCTGTTTTTGCATCAGTCCAAAATGATTGTATGCGTCCTCCATCATATTTGCCCAACTATAACCAGAGATGATAATATTATAGAGGTACAGATCGGGCATATACCTATTCCCTTTTAATTTCTGCAACAGCATCAAGGCATAGTATCTTATTGTTTCAGGAGTATTTGCAGAAACTCTTAACTTGTTTTCACTAGACAACATAGGTCGTTGGTGGAGAACACCTAGCAGCTTTTCCTTTTGCCTCTTTGAAATTTTATTTGCCTCACACAACGTTTGGTTGATGCGTGAGATGTTTCTGCAAACACCACTGGCCATAACAATGTAAGATGTGAGGTCAGGTTCAATCTGGTTCATATCCATCAAATCAACTAGTCTAAAAGCAAAGTCAAGCTCGCCCCTCCTCAGAAAATGATTGATGAGGAGGGTATAGAACCCAGCATTTGGAACAAAACCACCTATCAACATCTCACTAAGGTAAGAGCAGCCCTCATCAATCATCCCCTTCTTCACCAACCCAGTTATGAGTGCAGTGTAACAGTAGAAACTTGGCTTAATTCCCTTCTTTTTCATCTCATCAAATAACTGTGAGGCTTTCAGTGCCCTTCCATTCCTGGAGTAGGCATTGACCATGGTCATATATATAGTCTCGTCAGCATCACCAGACAAACGCATCTTCTTGAATAAACCTTCTGCTTCCAACAATTTCCTTTCTCTGCTTAGACAACTTATAATGGGATTGTAAATAGCAACATCAGGTTTCAGGCCCCTTTTCTCCATGTCACGAAAAATACCATCCACTGCATCCAGCTCTCCTTGTTGGCAGTATCCATTTACCATTATATTGTATGTTGCCAAGTTTGGTACTACGCCACATCCAATCGTGGTATCAAACAGGGATTTGGCATGCTTAAAACGCCCATCCTGGAAAAGGCGCTTGATCAAAGAGTTGACTATAAAAAGTGAAAGACTGCCACATTTCCCAAAACATGCAAGAGCTTCATCGGTCTTTCCTGTCTCACATAAGGCAGTAATGTAGATACCAACTGCCACATTTCCCAGATTTAAGTCACTTCTTGAAATTTCCTCGAGAAGTAGTTCAATTTCTTGCTCTGAATCTAAAGGATCAGTATTAGAAGAAAATGGGAGGGTAGATGAATCCAACCCACACCCATGCTTTGCAATTTCACGTAACATCATCAAGGAGAGTTGAAGCTTGGTAAAATCCTTATTCTTTAAGAGGATGAAAAACAAGACATTGTCTGGGACAACTCCACTGTCCAGCATCTTTTCTAGCCATTTCACAACCATATAGAACTTGTTTTCCTTGCAGAAAAAAGCAAAGAGGGAAGTGTAACAATGCACACTGGGACACAAATTGTCACGAATCATGGCATCCCAAAGCCTCTCAGCACAATCTATTTCTCCTTGACTGCAATAATTACTAATCATAATATTATAAGTGACCACATTAGGCTGCATCCCCAACTGATTGACTTGATTGAACATCATTGTCTGGAACAACACTCGCGCTTTATCAAGCATGCCCATCTTTGCAAACCCATGAATTAGTGTGTTATAAGAATGCATGTCCGGCTGACAGCCACACCTTAACATTTTTGAGAAAAGCATTGCCATTCTCATCTTCTTATCCTTCATTCTCATCTTCTTATCCTTCCGATAAGCATTCATTAATGAAGTATACATCACCTTATCAATATAAAAACCCAGTTTCTCTATCTTTTCAAGAAATAACTCTGCCTCAATTGCCCTACCTTTCTTACAGAACCCATAAAACAACGACTTCAGCAAGCGAAGTGTGGACACCAACCCACTTCTATCTTGCATTATATCAAACACATTGAAGGCTTCGTCCATGTACCCTTTATCACAGAGCCCCGTAATCAAAACAGTATAACTACACATATCCAACCGAACATAAACATTACTAATGGTAACAAGCCAAACAACCGCATCCAAAATCCTATCATGGTCTAAAAGCCCCCTAACAACAGCCTTGCACGCAGCCTTACAAGGCCTCAAATTATCATTTCCAGTAAGTCTATCAAACATCCGCATCGCTTCATCAAATTCCCCTAACTTAGCCAAACAAATAACCATAGAATTAAGAATATTAGAGTCCGGTACAATACGTTTACTAACCACATAATCATTGAAAAAATCACGAGCAAGAGTGGGTCTACCAGACTCAATAAGTTTCCGAATCAAAGCAGAGCAAATCACACGATCGAGCTCCACACCTCCCACGCCCACAAATTCAACCGCATCCATCGCATAATAAAGAGACGGGGAACTGACAATAAATCGCTGAATTACTTGCTGCGCGGAAGCTAACTGGCCATGGTAAATGAGATCATGAACTAAGGAAAAAAAAATGGACTTACGATCATTTAACGACGATGAAGATGAAAATGATGGGTCGACAGGGAGAGCAGAGGATGACGGTGTTGAGGATAAGGGTCGTTTAGGAGGTTTGGAAAATAGGTAATTACAGAGAGTAAAACATTGTCTCTTTTTTATCATGTTTGTTTCAGAAATTAGTTGCCCACCCTAGTCTCCTCAAAATTTAGAAATGAAGAAGGCAGTAGATGGACTTTTGTTGTTATTGTCTCGCCGGGAAGAGGACGACAACGGAAACAAAATCCCCGACCGTAGTTGTGGAGTGGTAGGGTCACTGAACCGGATGGGTGGGTTTAGGTTAGGGTTTTAGGAGTTTGAAAAAGGAAATGGGTTTTAAGAAGAAAAAAGATGATGGGCTGGGCCTGTATTGATTGGAATGAAAGTGGGTCTTGACTGAGTCCTTGACAATTGAAAGACATGGGAATATGGGAGAAGAAATTCTAATAAATTCTATAAAATTTTAATACTATTTGACGTAGTAAATTATAGAGTGATTCAAGTATTATTTAGACGCGCCTAATTAACTCACAAAATTAATACATTACACTTTTTTTTGTCATATTACAATTGATAGAATGAATCAATGACTTATCAATTTTGAGTTTAATTAATTATTAAAATGTAATTAACGATTCACGCGTAATCGCTATCTATTGATTCGACGATCCAAATAAAAATATTTAAATAGTAATTATATAGTACACCCGGTATGTTATATCACTTCGTTCATTCACTCATATTAGCCAATAAGGAAGCTACACGTTAGGATTAAGGTGATTACAAATTAAACGGTTTTTAAATTTTGAATTTTGAAAATACTACTCCCTCCGTCATTTTTTAGTAGTCGTTCTAGCCAAAAAACGCTTGCCTTCAATTAATTGACGTTGTTGCCATTTCGGTCCCTTAAGTTCGTGTTTTATCAAAAACGCCCATCGTTTCCTTGCTGAGCCACGCGTCATACAAGGTAAAAAAGGGAAACGAAAAAATTAAAGGACCATATTTGATCATAGTATCTCTGCCATGGAAAAGAAGGTGTCAGCAAAATCAGAAAAAGTTTTTCTCTCTCATCTTTCCTCCTCCGATTTCAAAACGAAAATAAAACATGTTTGGCTGATCGGAATGGCGCGACGAGCATAGATTATTGCCGGAAATGACGAGCCGAGCAGAACGAGGGTGGTCGCGGCTGAATCGGACACCGCACGCGCCGGCGCGTGGCGGCGCGTGACCGGAGCTCTGGTTGCTTCGGCGGCGCGTGGCGGAGAGTGGCAGCTCGGAATGGTGCCATTCGACCTTCTCCCGATTCGAGACGTCCTTCCGCTCCTTTCTGTGGCGGAGGTGAGAATAGAAAACGATCACAGACGGAGCAATATTCGGACAGAGGGAGGAAGAAAGAAAAGAGAGAAAGAAAGAAAGAAAAGAGAGAGAAAATGAAGGATGGGCGAATCAGAGGGTGACACGTGGCGGCGATGCTGACTTTTGTCTCCCTTGCCTAAAACACCGTGATTCACTCCCTCGCGTCTGATAAAAAATGACGGAGGGAGTATAAACTTAAATAGTGGCAAGATAAACCCCAAAAAGATTTGTTCATATATAATCACGATATTAGTTTGGGTGCACACATAGTTACAGTACCTAGTGTAGTATATAATTTTTCCTATTACTCCTAGATCAATCTAACGATACATCTGATTCAAATCTAAAAACTCATGTGATACAAACAAAATTAAACTTCCAATAAAAATAGCATACATGTGTCTGTTAAACAAAGAGATTTGTCCACTTTTAGTGAGATCTCGAGTTCCGATTTTTGAGAATGGAGAAAATTACATTAGGAGAGTTATCACTCTTTAAGAATCTGACAGTGTTTGAACGAAATTAGTTTCAGTTAAGAAGACACCGGATGGAACTAAAACAAAAACTAATTAAATGCCTACTTAAGACCTTTTTTTTTCACTGTGATGTATTAAACCTGGGATTGTTGCTCTCAAGTCTCAACAAATTAACAATTATGGTGTAAATCATGTCAAGTTCCACTCTTTAAAGATTATGGTTGTTGTCACCTTACCGCTATCAATTCATTAACGTTTACAACCAATTTTAGAAGTTACGGACCGTTTGGTAGACGTTACAGCTGATTTTTTCGAAGACGGTTATTATAGTGAAGAAGTAGGAGGTTCTGCCTTTGACTTGGAACTAGTAAACGTCGAAGTATTTAATGGTTTTCACGGCTCAAGCAATCAGTATGGAATTACGTCAATTGGGTTGTTTGTAAAACCTCGACCGGTGTCACAACCTGAACGGTGGTCAAGACAGAGACTACACGAGTCGACCGGAATAACTAGATATGAGTAATTATTACTTCATATGCTTGTTCAAGTCATTTATTTTTAATTTATTTCTTGTGGTTGGTAAAATGTAGTAGTTGTTGACATTATGTTCAATGGTGATTGCTTTTCTGGTTTTTATCTAATTTTCTACGATTATTCTCTTTAATTTATTTACTGGGAATTAAACTAACTTCTTAATTGTCTGCTTATAGTGGTAATTATTTGAATCAAAATATGATTTTCTTATGATAGTTATAATTATTTGAAATAAAATTAAACAAAAAATCATCACCATGATAGATTATATTTTGAGTTATCTAACTAGGTAAATTTAGATTTGTAATGGTGCAATATGACCATCAATATTAACTAATTTGTGTAATTTAATCTTTGAGGTATAAAGTTGCTATATAAGGTTCTTTTAGTATGGTACAATTAGTTTTTTATGGTCCTTTTGTTACCCCGTCATATGTTTGAACGTTGAGTTGAACATAGTAAAATAAGAAATTGAAAGATTTCGTTGAAATTGTTCGTTTGGAAATTTCCCGAAAAGCTAATCATAGGTTCTTCTCTCCATCGGAACAACAGGGCCGTTATACTCATTACTAAACTTGTTGAAGAGATGAAATATAACCAAGGTATATCTTTTTGATCAGAGGTTGAATCGATCATCAGAAGAAGAATTAGGCCAAAAATACGACATAACAAATATTACTCCCTCCGGAATTAAATAATTGCCGCTTTAACTTTGGGCACGTATATTAAAAAGGACCGATGACTCATTGTTTGAGACAATTTTGTCCTTTAATTTTTTTCGAACTTACGAGCGTACCATTCATGTAATTCGAGAAAAAGTAAGGGGTAAAATTGTCTCAAATAGTGAATCATCGGCCCTTTTTAATATGCGTGCTCAAAATTAAAGCGACAGTTATTTAGTTCCGAAGGGAATAAAAAAAATGACTGAGTTATGTATATTTATACCTTCCCAAAGAGATAAATATTCTAATTTGAGTTAACGTGACATACTTTCATTCGTGTGGTTTCTCCGAAATTCTAGATGTGGACTGAAGACTAAAATATAACTATAAAATTAATTATTTATCGCTCGTCTTCTTATTTGATTGGTTGTAGCCTGTAGGGAAAACATTAAAACAATGTCGTGGCGTTTGGTTGTAGTCTAATTTCTAGAATTGGGAACGTAGTTACCCATGGATTACATATATATTCGATCCACCTGACTCGTTTAATTACATTCATTGGAACTTTAAAAAAAAAAATTATTACAGATAATCAAAGAGCCTTTCTAGAAAATCTACAAATTAATTTAATTTAATTTAATTATAATGTACGTTTCTCATGGATTTTATCGATTGATCAAGATCGATGAGTTAAATGAACGGACCTCACCACTAAGTTATTTAAGCCCTATATATAAAAATGGTATATTGTATCGACAAAATGTATTCTGGATTATGAAAAACTTATCATTTAATTGTTTGTATTTGAAATATATTGGATATACTTTTATTTGTTGTTCAAATTATGTATATCTTTAGGATTAGTTTAGACACGAAATAATATCTTATCTCTTGATTCAAATGTATAAAATCACCTAATTGTTTGTATTTGAAATATACTGCATATATTTTTATTAGTAATTCAAATTATGTATATCTTTAAAATTAGTTATACACGAGATAATATTTTATTTCTTGATTTAAATATATAAATTTTTATATATATTGCTTCTTAATATCTAATGAAGATGAAAAGACTTCAAGCATATTTTTTCCACTTTGTTCTTTGTATTTCAAGTTACCGTAGTAGTTTCCACGTTATCTTTTATTTGAAAATTATTTTTAGAGAAAAAAATAAAAGGTTGAGAAGATGCCAATTTTGGAACTTAATCCTTTTTTACGTTCCCCATGAACGTTGACGCCGATTGAAGCATTACTTAAGGCCCAACAATGGTGCAAGTAGGGTTCTAGAATTGATTTTTTATTATTATAGAAAAAATCAAAAAATGGTCAAAGCTCGGGATTGCGCACCCAGAGGTCCCTCCACTTATTATTTTCATTTTAGTCAGTCTTTAATGTTTGTTTTTGTTCGATTTGGTCCCACACGTTACCTCCGTTACATCCGCGGAGTCCCTCCTCTGATAACGAGGCAAACGGCCGTTAGTTTTGAATTTTTTATTATTAAATCTAATAAAAGTTACTAACCGCGGGACCCACATGTCGAGAAAATTAATTTGAATTTTAAAAATATTAGAAAAATACGGAAAAATTAGAAAAATATTAGAAAAATACAGAAAAATTATTCTTTTCTTTTCTTCTCTGTTTTTCTCCCCTTTTTTTTCCTTTCCTAACTAATTTAAACTAACAAAATTAAAACTAATTTAACTAAATGTCGCGCCGTCGCGAGCGAAATTCGGGACGAAGAAAAACACATAACAATGAAGTTGCCACCCTAATTTCTAAGGTTTAGGGAAACCTATAAAGTCCA
The DNA here is from genome assembly GCA_963691705.1 of Viola odorata. Lineage (NCBI taxonomy): Eukaryota > Viridiplantae > Streptophyta > Magnoliopsida > Malpighiales > Violaceae > Viola > Viola odorata. Next base: position 65,022,369 of record OY829543.1, on the reverse strand, counting down.
CAAAAAGAAGAAGAAAATAAAATAAAACTAAGGCACAAATAAAAAGGGTCTAAACCCGAGAACGATGGTTCGAGGTCGTTTTATGGACTTGGGAAGGTATTAGGCACCCAAGTCTCATCCTAAAAAAGGTTACCGGTTCTAAAAAGAGGTGTTTAAAAATCATGTTGAAAACAAGTAATTTGGGCCCTCAGGGAGATCGTCACTTTAGCTTTTAAGTCGATTTGATTGATTTTATCCTAATTGTTGTCGAGTTGTTAAAAGAAAATGAACATTTTAATCCTCTAAGAAAATAAAAGGGTTGGTTTCATACCTATTCCGATTAACTTTCGTCGAGTTTAAAATTAATCCGGTTACATGCAAAATTGGTGAAATTACTACCGTTTTATTAATCTTTACCAAAGCGACGCCACTTTCATCATCAGGCCAATGCACGTGACTAATCCTATTTACTAGGTGATTTTAAGCATGCATAAACTAGCAAAGTACCGTTTTGAGTGAATGCGAAAAATAAGTTGAAAAGAGAAAAACCGAGAAGTGGGGTCGAAGCCGCGCACATAACATATTCGTCAAGATAATATAAATTAAATACAATCTTGGGGTCGGAGCCGCACACGAAACACATCATTGAGATAAGCATAAAGCCGTGGGGACGAAGCCGCACACGGAACAAACATAATTTAAATGATCATTCAACATTAAAGATTTAACTCGCATTTTAAAAGGGAATTTCTAAAGATAAGAGGGATTAAAAAAATATGGAGGTATTTTCTACGAGTTGGGCTTAAGGCCCATTTACTATCTTTTCGCTTTCAAATGATTATTTTCTTTGGTGATTTACTATCCTAAAAATTTAGAGGAGCTTAAGTTATTGGAAAAGATTTAAATCCTATGTTTTGATTACTACTTTATTTGATTTTCTTTGATTGATTTTATTCGTTTTGATTTGTGGAGATTTATTGAAGGTTTGGGGATTTTATAAATTAATAATCATGCAATTAAATTAAAGCGTGATGTTTATTACTAATCCTATTCAAATTTCATGCATTTAATAAAATAAAATGTTGAGTAATTACTAAGCCTAATTCGTTCAAGCAAAGGTCGATTTGAATGAAATTATTAAAGGGAGTTATTAGTAAAAATTATTCTCATGCAATCAAATTGATTTTAAAACTAACAATTTTAAATAATCATACATACAAATATATACGAAAAGCATCGAATAAATAAAAGGGTTGAGGAAAGTGTACTTGAAGGTGAATATCAATTAATTCTAACCTACAAAACCGAGGTTAGTGGCACGAGCAATAATAAATAATTTAGCAATTCAAATAAATGAGGAGTGAGCTTTAAAGCTTGAGTTTGGAAAATAGTCACCAATATTGAAGTCGGCGAAGCATCCGATATCTTCTCGTTCTTCGTATGTACCTGAAAAGGACGCCGGGGGGTTTCCCCGGCGTATACACTCCGACGATCAAGTCAATCGAAAGTCATTACGAATGCATAATAAAATATAATGTTGATGTACATAAATATATCCACATTTATAAGCATAAATAAAAATCTATTCGTGGAGTCAAAGCCGCACACGAACGAGTCTAAAATTAAAGCATTCTTTCGCATAATCATCATGTAAATAGATTAATTAAAATTCTAACAATTCTAAATAATCATGCATACAACTTAATAATAAATGAAATCAATAATTCTAATAAAGGAAAAGTGAGCTCTAAAGCTCAAGTTTAGAATTTGGTCACAGATATCGATGATGGTGAGATATCCACTCGGGATAGTAATTGTAAACTCGATACCTACAAAAATACGAAGAAAAAGTTAGTACCGATTTAATTAAAAGGGCTTGGGCCGTAGCCCATTTCTTATTTTTCTCTACATGGGCCGCAGCCCCTTTTTCCTTTTTCTTAGTTGGGCCGCAGCCCACTCCTTCTTATTCTTTCATGGGCCAAAGCCCAATCTCCTCTTCTCCTTTCCTTCGGCCGGCCCTCACTCCCTTTCCTATCTTTTATTTCATTCTTTGTTATTCCTGTTTCTTTTCTTTTTCAATCTAAGGCTGCCTCAAACTCAGCCCTCTTCTCCCTTCTCCTTCCTCTCTTTTTTTTTATTTGGTTCTTTCTGTTCTCCCCGGCCAAAGAGCGAGCTGTGGCGACGGTGATCAGTTGTTGCGGTGTGCAGCGGTGATGGCAGATCGAGGGGCGGCGGCGCGGCTGGTGCGGCTGGGTCGGATTGGCAATGGATTAGTCCGGCTGGAGCGGGGTTTGGCTGATTTGGTGGTTGGAGGAACGGCGGTGAGCTGGGTTTGGCTGATTTTGATGATTTGTTTGTTGGTTTAGGTTGTTGGCAGTGATGGGAGAGGGTTGATTTGGGTTGAGATCGGGATGGTGGTTCAGTGGTGACGGCGGATGTTTTGTGGTTTGGGTTGGCTTTGTTTTATTAATTCGGTTTCAGGCGGGGTGGGTTCTGCTGTGATGGTTTCGGGCAGTGGTGTGGCCGGAATGACGTGTTTCGGTGGAGGTGGTGGCTGGGTCGCGGTGCCGCAACGGCTGGTTCGGCGGTGGTTTAGTGGTGGCGGTTGAGTAGCTGGGTTTGGCTGATTGGTTCGGCAACGGCAGTGATGGGAGAAGGAGCGGCAGTGGTGACTTGGTGGATTTTGGTTTGAGATCGGGATGGTGGCCGGAAATGGCGCGGTGGCAGTTGGGATTTAATTGGGCAGAAGGATTGGGATTGATTAATTTAGGAGGGGATATGGATTTGGAATTAATCTGGTAGGAGAATTGGAAATTTAATTGGAATTTATTTTGGATCGGAGGAGGGATTGAATTTTAATTTGGGATTGGAATTGAAATTGGTTTTTTATTGATATGGCATGGGTTGGATTTAATTTGGTAGAGGAGATGGGGATTTAATTGGGTTGGAATTTAATCGGTTTGGTTAATTGGGATCGAATTTGGATTTTTAGGGAATGGAATTTGGATTTGTGATGGCTGCCTCCTCTGATTGAAATCGGGATCGTGTGTTTATAATGGGATCCAATTGAAATTGGATCCGTTGGTTTGAAAGAAAATGGAGGTGCCCGTTGGTCATTTGAAAAAGGATGGAGAAAAGTTGGCTTTATTTTGAAAATGGAGGTGAAAAGTGTGCACGAAAAAAATATTTAATTTTGTTCGAACCAACGGTCGAAAAATCTCGTTTGAAATCGATAAAAACTAGAACAGAAAAATAATAAATACGAATAAAGTGAAATAAAATAAAATGACACGAATAATAATAATTAATAAAAATGTGGAAATTTTGCGATAAATAGTGATGATTTAAATTACTCGTGTCAAAAATCGGGTAGCAACAGTTGCCCCCTCTTTACTGTCTTATCAAAAATAAAGTGTAACTGAAATTTTTGATGAGCAGGAAAGACGGTTGCCCCAGTGCCACGAATGTTTTAGACGCAAAATGACATGTGAGGACATAAAAGAAATGACTCCACTTGGATACCATGATGCAGAAATGTAATTTGCAAAAAAAATGTGATCTTACCTCCACCCGGACGTTTTGCAGAAATATAAATTGCTGAAATGTAAATTTACCTCCACTCAGATGTTCGAAATTGGGCTCCCTTTGGATGCTGATGCTGAAATTTAAATTGCTTAAATGTAAACGTACCTCAATTCGGATGTTGACGTGGGAATTTAAATTGCACGAAAATAAATTCAGCTCCACTCGGACGCTGATGGCTCAACTCAGATGCCTTGCAGGAATGTAAAATGCGGTTTCACTCGGATGTCTCCCCTCGAATACCGCGATGCATAAACGTAAATCCAGCTCTACTCAGACGCTGGTGGCTCCACTCGGATGCCTTGCAAATTCAGTTCCACTTGGACACTGATGACTCCACTCGGACGTCTTGAAATAACGGCTCTACTCAGATGCCAACAACTCCACTCGGATGTTGGACAATTCAGCTCTACTCAGACGCTGATGGCTCCACTCGGATGCCTAAAACTCAGTTCCACTCGGACACTGATGACTCCACTCGGATGCCTAAAACTCAGTTCCACTCGGACACTGATGACTCCACTCGGATGTCTTACAGAAAGTAAAATACGGATTCACTCGGACGTCTCCCCTCGAATACCGCGATGCATAAACGTAAATCCAGCTCTACTCAGACTCTGGTGGCTCCACTCGGATACCTTGCAAATGTAGTTCCACTCGGACACTGACGCTAATGCTGTTGGGATGATTAAAATCATGACTGGCTTTCCACAATCACAGATAATTTCTTTTAACGTGGTTCGGACTTTCTTCCTACTTCCACAATCACAGATAATTTCTTTTAACGTGGTTCGGACTTTGTTCCTAATTCCACAATCACAGATAATTTCTTTTAACGTGGTTCGGACTTTCTTCCTACTTCCACAATCACAGATAATTTCTTTTAACGTGGTTCGGACTTCCTTCCTACTTCCACAATCATAGATAATTTCTTTTAACGTGGTTCGGACTTCCTTCCTACCTCCACAATCACAGATAATTTTTTTTTAACGTGGTTCGGACTTTCTTCCTACTTCCACAATCACAGATAATTTCTTTTAACGTGGTTCGGACTTCCTTCCTACCTCCACAATCACAGATAAATTTTTTTAACGTGGTTCGGACTTCCTTCCTACTTCCACAATCACAGATAATTTTTTTTTTAACGTGGTTCGGACTTTCTTCCTACTTCCACAATCACAGATAATTTCTTTTAACGTGGTTCGGACTTCCTTCCTACCTCCATAATCACAGATAAATTTTTTTAACGTGGTTCGGACTTCCTTCCTACTTCCACAATCACAGATAAATTTTTTTAACGTGGTTCGGACTTCCTTCCTACCTCCACAATCACAGATAATTTTTTTTAACGTGGTTCGGACTTCCTTCCTACTTCCACAATCACAGATAATTTTTTTTAACGTGGTTCGTACTTTCTTCCTACTTCCACAATCACAGATAATGCCACATGATTTTGATTTTTTTTTGAAAGGTGGGGTTTGAACCGCCACATGATTTTTAAAGTGTGAGGCTTGAACCGCCACATGATTTTTTGAAAAGTGGGGTTTTTAAACCTCCACATAATTTTGGAAGATGGGGTTAGAACCGCCGCACAATTTTTGAAGAGTGGGGTTTTTAAACCTCTATACGATTTTTAAAGAGTGGGGGTTTTGAACCTCCACACGGATCTTGAAGAGTGGGGTTTTTGAACCTCCACATGAATTTTTGAAGAGTGGGGGTTTGAACCACCGCACGATTTTGGAAGATGGGGTTAGAACCGCCACGATTTTTTTGAAGAGTGGGGGTTTTGAACCGCCGCACAATTTTTTTGAAATGTGGGGTTTGAACCGCCACATGATTTTTTTGAAAGGTGGGGTATGAACCGCCACACGATTTTTGAAAAGTGGGGGTTTGAACCGCCACACGATTTGATTTTTTTTTTTTGGATAGACCATCCCCATTGGTATGCATTAAAGCCATTTTCCGAGAATGTGTGCTTGATCACATAAGGACCCTCATACTTGGGAGCCTATTTTTCTAGATCGTCCTCCTGATGAGGAAAGACCTTCTTTACTATTCACTCCTCGGCTCTGAACTCGCGAGGTCGCTCTTTCTTTTTATAAGCATTAGCCATCCTCATGGTTGTCAATTATATCTCCAAGATGAGATTTAACTGTTCATACTTCTCTTTCGCCCAATCGGATTCTTCCTGATTCAGCCAAGACTCTGAGAGAAGGAATTTCCACCTCGAGTGGAATCACTACTTCATGTTGCAAACTAGGGAATAAAGAGTTGCCCCCCATAGAAGTACGAATAGCAATATGATAAGCGCGCAAAGGAAAAGGAAGTACGTCGTGTCAATCCTTACAAATGATCACCATCTTCTGGGTAATCTTCTTCAAGTTACTGTTTAAGTTTACAGCTAGGTGAGGAGATTTGATGTCGTAGGCTTGGACTCATGTTTCATCGGAATGCGATGCTCAAATATAGGGTGACGACCCGACGTATCTTTATACGATCATACGAACATATCCATTTACTCATTGAGGAATGAAATCAACTTCTCACAGAGTTCGAGATCATTCCAATCTCGACTATTTTCTGACGTTCACTGCTTGCCCCCAAGTTTATCTCTTTAAACTTCTCCTGACGAGGGACTTTACTAAATGGACTGACTTGTAGGGAGCCTCAACATCATCCTTCTTTGTGGCGATAATCTCTTTTGAGAGAGACTTTTAGGAAGTATGGTGGTGGTCTAATTTACCTATTGGTTTTCTAGACCTTTTCAACGAGCTTCAAGATGGTTCCTTTTTCCATGAATACAAATATGGAATGTCGAAGTTGTATTGACCCAAGTAGATCTCTAGTTGACGATCTTTGGGGATTCTGTTATACTATTTTTAGACATGGGTCCATTCCTCTTTTGTAATAAAGAACCAGTGGACACCTTGGCTTGCTTTGTTTCTCAACTTCTTTGGAGATATAACACCTCCCGTTCTGGGTCATGCCCCCCAATTTTAGCAATGGTGGAAGAAGGAAGATGAAAGATGGAAGATCTCATAATTGACAGCCTTCCCTAGCTTTCAACAAAGCTAGAGTCCCTACCCCTTACGTTTCTTTCCAAAATCCAAAATCCAACCTGGATGCCAACTATTCCACCTTCTATAAGAAGATCGCATAATCTTGGATTCTATGCTTACTTACCCCCAGGAAAAATAAACAATCCTCTCAAATTACCCTCTGAATGTCGCAGATATCTTCATTTGACTAGCAACTATTCCACCTTCTGTAAGAAGATCGCACAATCTTGGATTCTATGCTTACTTGCCCCCAGGCAAAATAAACAATCCTCTCAGATTACCCTCTAAATGTCGCAGATATCTTCCTTTGACTAGCAACTATTCCACCTTCTGTAAGAAGATCGCACAATCTTGGATTCTATGCTTACTTGCCCCCAGGCAAAATAAACAATCCTCTCAAATTACCCTCTGAATGTCGCGGATATCTTCCTTTGACTAGCGCAAAGAAAAGCTCTTCTCGTGGTAACCCCAACGCTTAAAGGAAAGGGATCATCAATCTTCTTCACTGAAACAATATTCATTCCTTCATCACCTAAGGAATGATTCGGAAGAGGGTTGATTGTTGTGTTAAGTCCTTTGGTTAATCCTTCGAAGAGGATCCATCCGCACTTGATCAAGTGACGAACCTGCCTTGAAAGATGGAACAATTCTTTAGAGTGTGACTCCGAGTACCTGCCTGGTATGCACTTGTAACATTAAGATTGAACCCCTTCGGGAGATAAGCTTGGAAAGGTCGGATTGGAGTTGGCTCGTAGATTTCTGGAAGAGGTGGTAATGGCTCTTAGCTTCGACGATAGTTTTGGTTATTTTGATTGAATTTTTTTTTGTTCTTTGGTGGGCTATATGGTTTTGTAGGTTGTGATATTTGTAGTGGGGATGATAGGAAAGGTGGGAATGTTTCTTGGTTCCGATGATAGTTTTGGTGATCTTGATTGGGATTTTTCTGGTTCTTTGGGGGGGTCATATGGTCTTTTTGGTTAATCTTTTGAAGGAGTTCTATCCATATTTGATCAAGTGATGAACATGTGCTTTAAAGATGGAATAATACTCTAGAGTGTAATCCGGAGTTCCTTGTCCAATTGCTAATTACAGATTAGGGCATAGAGAGACTCGTAATAGTAGATAGAAAAGTAGGCCCCGTTGTATGAACAAAAGTCGGGCGGATAATCAAGTGTCATCTTGTCTCGTTCTTTTTTGGCTCTTCGCTATCCTCATCACCAGTTCTGTCACTTTCTGTTTGAAGAACTTTCGGGGGAATAGTTCTATCTTTAACCTTCCTTGAAAGGATTAAAATCGCATAATGGAGAATAATGGAAATAACGAAGCAAGTTGTAAAATACATCATGGCAAATAATGAAGCAAATTGGAATATATACATGGGATATCATGGCAATAGTGCAGCAAATTGGAACATATACATGCGATCATGATGCACGTGTTGGGGTAACTTCAACTACTTCTAACTGGCTGAAAGGCTCTCGGATGATACCATAAAAGTGGTCCCTCAGTAAATGGATACGAGAGCATTTACCGAATCATAAAAGGAATCGGGGCGCTCAATCCATTTAGGGGTTCAAGTCCGAGTTTAGCGTTCATGAAAGCTTACTAAGGCGTTGGCCCTAGGACTTCACTACTAACCACCTAATTCTATTTGGGAAGGGCCCGACTGTAAGGCATTATGCGTGAAATGCGTATGAGAAGACAACAATTGATATCAAAGCGAGTAAACAAATAAATAATAACAATAAACACCTCAAGCAAATAATTTCGGCTTCGACCCTAAAGTCCCCAGTGAAGTCGCCAAACTGTCGCGCCGTCGCGAGCGAAATTCGGGACGAAGAAAAACACATAACAATGAAGTCGCCACCCTAATTTCTAAGGTTTAGGGAAACCTATAAAGTCCACAAAAAGAAGAAGAAAATAAAATAAAACCAAGGCATAAATAAAAAGGGTCTAAACCCGAGAACGATGGTTCGGGGTCGTTTTATGGACTTGGGAAGGTATTAGGCACCCAAGTCTCATCCTAAAAAAGGTTACTGGTTCTAAAAAGAGGTGTTTAAAAATCATGTTGAAAACAAGTAATTTGGGCCCTCAGGGAGATCGTCACTTTAGCTTTTAAGTCGATTTGATTGATTTTATCCTAATTGTTGTCGAGTTGTTAAAAGAAAATGAACATTTTAATCCTCTAAGAAAATAAAAGGGTTGGTTTCATACCTATTCCGATTAACTTTCGTCGAGTTTAAAATTAATCCGGTTACATGCAAAATTGGTGAAATTACTACCGTTTTATTAATCTTTACCAAAGCGACGCCACTTTCATCATCGGGCCAATGCACGTGACTAATCCTATTTACTAGGTGATTTTAAGCATGCATAAACTAGCAAAGTACCGTTTTGAGTGAATGCGAAAAACAAGTTGAAAAGAGAAAAACCGAGAAGTGGGGTCGAAGCCGCGCACATAACATATTCGTCAAGATAATATAAATTAAATACAATCTTGGGGTCGGAGCCGCACACGAAACACATCATTGAGATAAGCATAAAGCCGTGGGGACGAAGCCGCACACGGAACAAACATAATTTAAATGTTATTCAACATTAAAGATTTAACTCGCATTTTAAAAGGGAATTTCTAAAGATAAGAGGGATTAAAAAAATATGGAGGTATTTTCTACGAGTTGGGCTTAAGGCCCATTTACTATCTTTTCGCTTTCAAATGATTATTTTCTTTGGTGATTTACTATCCTAAAAATTTAGAGGAGCTTAAGTTATTGGAAAAGATTTAAATCCTATGTTTTGATTACTACTTTATTTGATGTTCTTTGATTGATTTTATTCGTTTTGATTTGTGGAGATTTATTGAAGGTTTGGGGATTTTATAAATTAATAATCATGCAATTAAATTAAAGCGTGATGTTTATTACTAATCCTATTCAAATTTCATGCATTTAATAAAATAAAATGTTGAGTAATTACTAAGCCTAATTCGTTCAAGCAAAGGTCGATTTGAATGAAATTATTAAAGGGAGTTATTAGTAAAAATTATTCTCATGCAATCAAATTGATTTTAAAACTAACAATTTTAAATAATCATACATACAAATATATACGAAAAGCATTGAATAAATAAAAGGGTTGAGGAAAGTGTACTTGAAGGTGAATATCAATTGATTCGAACCTACAAAACCGAGGTTAGTGGCACGAGCAATAATAAATAATTTAGCAATTCAAATAAATGAGGAGTGAGCTTTAAAGCTCGAGTTTGGAAAATAGTCACCAATATTGAAGTCAGCGAAGCATCCGATATCTTCTCGTTCTTTTCGTATGTACCTGAAAAGGACGCCGGGGGGTTTCCCCGGCGTATACACTCCGACGATCAAGTCAATCGAAAGTCATTACGAATGCATAATAAAATATAATGTTGATGCACATAAATATATCCACATTTATAAGCATAAATAAAAATCTATTCGTGGAGTCAAAGCCGCACACGAACGAGTCTAAAATTAAAGCATTCTTTCGCATAATCATCATGTAAATAGATTAATTAAAATTCTAACAATTCTAAATAATCATGCATACAACTTAATAATAAATGAAATCAATAATTCTAATAAAGGAAAAGTGAGCTCTAAAGCTCAAGTTTAGAATTTGGTCACCGATATCGATGATGGTGAGATATCCACTCGGGATAGTAATTGTAAACTCGATACCTACAAAAATACGAAGAAAAAGTTAGTACCGATTTAATTAAAAGGGCTTGGGCCGTAGCCCATTTCTTATTTTTCTCTACATGGGCCGCAGCCCCTTTTTCCTTTTTCTTGGTTGGGCCGCAGCCCACTCCTTCTTATTCTTTCATGGGCCAAAGCCCAATCTCCTCTTCTCCTTTCCTTCGGCCGGCCCTCACTCCCTTTCCTATCTTTTATTTCATTCTTTGTTATTCCTGTTTCTTTTCTTTTTCAATCTAAGGCTGCCTCAAACGCAGCCCTCTTCTCCCTTCTCCTTCCTCTCTTTTTTTTTATTTGGTTCTTTCTGTTCTCCCCGGCCAAAGAGCGAGCTGTGGCGACGGTGATCAGTTGTTGCGGTGTGCAGCGGTGATGGCAGATCGAGGGGCGGCGGCGCGGCTGGTGCGGCTGGGTCGGATTGGCAATGGATCAGTCCGGCTGGAGCGGGGTTTGGCTGATTTGGTGGTTGGAGGAACGGCGGTGAGCTGCGTTTTGCTGATTTTGATGATTTGTTTGTTGGTTTAGGTTGTTGGCAGTGATGGGAGAGGGTTGATTTGGGTTGAGATCGGGATAGTGGTTCAGTGGTGACGGCGGATGTTTAGTGGTTTGGGTTGGCTTTGTTTTATTGATTCGGTTTCAGGCGGGGTGGGTTCTGCTGTAATGGTTTCGGGCAGTGGTGTGGCCGGAATGACGTGTTTCGGTGGAGGTGGTGGCTGGGTCGCGGCGCCGCAACGGCTGGTTCGGCGGTGGTTTAGTGGTGGCGGTTGAGTACCTGGGTTTGGCTGATTGGTTCGGCAACGGCAGTGATGGGAGAAGGAGCGGCAGTGGTGACTTGGTGGATTTTGGTTTGAGATCGGGATGGTGGCCGGAAATGGCGCGGTGGCAGTTGGGATTTAATTGGGCAGAAGGATTGGGATTGATTAATTTAGGAGGGGATATGGATTTGGAATTAATCTGGTAGGAGAATTGGAAATTTAATTGGAATTTATTTTGGATCGGAGGAGGGATTGAATTTTAATTTGGGATTGGAATTGAAATTGGTTTTTTATTGATATGGCATGGGTTGGATTTAATTTGGTAGAGGAGATGGGGATTTAATTGGGTTGGAATTTAATCGGTTTGGTTAATTGGGATCGAATTTGGATTTTTAGGGAATGGAATTTGGATTTGTGATGGCTGCCTCCTCTGATTGAAATCGGGATCGTGTGTTTATAATGGGATCCAATTGAAATTGGATCCGTTGGTTTGAAAGAAAATGGAGGTGCCCGTTGGTCATTTGAAAAAGGATGGAGAAAAGTTGGCTTTATTTTGAAAATGGAGGTGAAAAGTGTGCACGAAAAAAATATTTAATTTTGTTCGAACCAACGGTCGAAAAATCTCGTTTGAAATCGATAAAAACTAGAACAGAAAAATAATAAATACGAATAAAGTGAAATAAAATAAAATGACACGAATAATAATAATTAATAAAAATGTGGAAATTTTGCGATAAATAGTAATGATTTAAATTACTCGTGTCAAAAATCGGGTAGCAACACTAAACAAATTAAAAATAATTATTCCTTTCTTTTCTTTTCTTCTCTTCTCCGTTTTTCCCATTTTTTTTCTCTTTCTTTCCTAATTTATTTAAATTAACAAAATTAAAAATAAAATAAATGAAAATTTTGAAAATAAAAAATGGAATTAAAAATCTAAATCAATTTGAATTTTAATTCCAAAATTTCATTTCCTATATCTCTTCCTCCTCTCTCTCCTCCATTTCTCTTCCAATCCTCTACTGCATAAACCACTCTTTCTTCCAACCACCGCGGGCACCACCTTACTGAGATATTTTTTTTGTTGCAATTTTAAGTTCAGTTTTAGATTTAAGACTTGGGGTTTTTCTGGCACTTGTGACATTTTGAAAGCTCGTAGCTTTCCCTTTAGCAAAACTGGAATTATGGAATTAGCTGGAAGCTAAGCTCACCCTTTTGCTACTGAGCCAGTGTTGTGTTTGTTTTGTTCAATTTTCCCTCCTAACTTTTGCATTCTGCTTTGTGTTTGTTCATCTTAGGATTTTGATGAAATGGGGGCATCATCAGATATAATGGAAGACATTGGTACGAGTGGTAAAGGTGGAAAGTTTTCCAATCATGATGACATGGACACAGATGATGACTTTATGGACGAGGACATTGGTAGTTTGGATGATTTACGGGAAGATGATTTGAAAAGTTTTTGTAGAAAGGCAGCAATGTTGTTTTTCAATGAGTATGGCCTGATTAGTCACCAAATAAACTCATATAATGACTTCGTAAAAAGTGGAATCCAGAAAGTATTTCAATGGATTGGATTTGTATGAACGGGTACGGGTTGTTTTCGATTAATTCAATTATTTTGGGTTCAATTAATTCAATTGCTGTTTCCAATTAATTCAATTATTGTCTTCAATTAATTCATTTCCTATTTTCAATGAATTCTTTGCAGATTGGGTATTAATTCATTGGAAAGAAAGGGAAAAAAAGGGAGAAAGGTGTTGGTTGGATCCAGAAAGAAAAAGAAAAAGTAGGAATAATTATTTTTAATTTGTTTAGTTAAATTAATTTTAATTTTGTTAATTTAAATTAATTAGGAAAGAAAGGAAAAAAAGGGAGAAAGGTGCTGGTTGATCCGGAAAGAAAAAGAAAAAGTAGGAATAATTATTTTTAATTTGTTTAGTTAAATTAGTTTTAATTTTGTTAGTTTAAATTAGTTAGGAAAGGAAAAAAAAGGGAGAAAAACAGAGAAGAAAAGAAAAGAAAATAATTTTTCTGTATTTTTCTAATATTTTTCTTTTAATTTTTCTAATTTTTCAGTATTTTTCTAATATTTTTAAAATTTAAATTAATTTTCCCGATATATGGGTCCCGTGGTCAGTCACTTTTATTAGATTTAATAATAAAAAATTCAAAATTAACGGCCGTTTGCCTCGTTATCGGAGGAGGGACTCCGCGGGTCTAACGGAGGTAACATGTGGGATCAAATCGAACAAAAACAAATATTAGGATGACTAAAATAAAAATAATAAGTGAAGGGACCCCGGATGCTCAAAGCCCCTGTTGTCGGAATTAAGTCGGGTTCGGTATGGGAACCGAAGGGCTACACCAAAGTCTCTCAAATTTTTATTTCCTACAGATCTTTAAAAGTTTGTGCTGTTCAATTTCAACTTGTTGATCGAGATGGAAGTTTGGTTCTTTCATCACTGCACGGAAGTGATGATGACGCCACTTGTTTTTCTGTTGTGAGATTCTCGATTTTTAAACAACTTGTATATTATTTTTCGTTTTTCCTCATTCTGTATCATCTCTACCTATTTAGGTTAATATAATTTTAATATTAATAATTGTATAATCAACGACTTAATTTCTGTTCGATTGTTCACCCTTGAATTTGACAATTAAGCCAGTAATTAATATTTAATTTTCATGTTTTTAATATATTTAATATAATTATGTAATTAGTTTATTATGAAACGTACGTGCAGATTCATTTGTACTCGTATCGGTATCATGATAAGTTTAATGTTCAACTTGGTGTCAACGAAGCATTTGGTGGTTTTCATGGGACAAGCAGTAAATGGCTTGGACTAACGTACATTTTTTCTTAAAACTCAGACCAATTTATCTTATAAATCATTCCTGTTGGGTGGCGCTCCCTTCTACTTTGCACATACCTCACACTTATAGACCTTCTAATTATGGAATTCATCATTTATATTATAAGTGATGTGGTATTACTGGAGTATCAAAAAAATTAGGCAAACCCACAACAACACAGAATTCTAATGTCATTCCAGAGTGCTGAAATGGCATTACGCCATGGACCTCGGTCAGGGGCGGAGATTTTTTTAAATATATACATTGTTGGTTCGGTTCGAGTCGATAATACGAGCAATTTTACCTAAAAATAAATAAAAATTTGAACCGAAATTGCTAAAATGTGGAATAAAATAAAGCAAAATAATTAGTACACAGTAAGGGACGAAAAGTCCGCTCTATAGTTCGATAAAATTCACTCGTAAGCGATAAAAGTTCGAACATAAGAGATAAAAGTTTAAAAAAATAATTAGTACACGGTAAGGGACGAAAAATCCTTTCAATTAAATCCCAAATCCTCATTTCCCAAATCATCACTGATAACACATGGATAAATCCCAAGGGTAAAAAGGTCTTTTCCTGTGGGAGGCATTGACCGGTTGACGGTCCACGTAGGCGCAGTCGAGATATGTTAATAGAGGAGAGTGCGAGGTGGGGCTACCGGGTGGTCGCTAAGACTAACGGTAGCTGGTTGCAACGGTGCCGGTAGAATGAAATACCGGGTACTCTGAAGATCTACAGCCGGGAGCTAACGGTATTTCGATACCGGTTGATATAATGACATCAGTTACTGGCTCGTAACGGTCGTAAGACGACCGTTACGCACGTTGCAGACTGAGTTAGTGCAGCCTTTAATGGTGATTGATTGCTATATTGATGCCAATGTAACGGTCGTCAGGTATGGCTTATAAATGGCACAGTAAGGCAAGGTAATAGACACGTACACACACAGGCATACAAGCTGTTATTATCCTTAAACTTTGAGTACTTGCATAGCGTACTGACTTGATCGTCGGAGAGTTTACGCCGGAGAACTCCTCCGGCGCATTGCAGGATACTGGGAGCAGACGGGACGTATACACAGCAACCCCATTACTTTAAAGGGCCTACCCTTAAATCACAGATTATCAATCACTACCAATAAACTCGTGCCAAAACCAATTCAATCTCCTCCGAAATTCAATCCCTTCATTTAATTCAATTTCTACACCAAATCATCACATATCGATCACCCTTTCAATCTCTCATTCAAGTCCAATCCTAAAGTAGAGAACAATTGTAAAAAATACGTATATTGTATGAATTCTAATGTATAATTATTTTTTTTCTATATTGTTTTCTTATTTACCTTTGATAATCTTCTACCTGGGGGTAGGACTTTTCTGTGTTGATTCCGCTGTCCATGATGACCTGGCTGGTGACTGTGTGCCTGCAAAGTGCCGGAGGGGGTCTCCGGCGTCGAACCTCCGACGATCAAGTCAGTAAATCGATAACCAAAGGATAATCTCATTTATGGGTTTTGAGAGGTTACCAGCATCATGCCGTGGTTCACCCTCTCTCTCATTGTGTCTGTCTCAATTTGTCTCCCCACCTTCTTGTAATTCTTGGCCCCTTTTATAGCAGAAAGGAGAGGCCCTTCATCATTCCACACGTGGGAGTGTGATGATGTTGTTTGCTAAAGCTGAGTATACTTCCGTAATGGGATTGGAATGTGTGTTGGTGATGCCTTTAAGTGGGCCATTGGTGAGCTGTTAATATTCCCCTTTATATGCCTTTGTCGGAAGAAGCCGTCGGAAAATAGTATGTGGTCTGACGGAGAGGGCTTCAGAGTGGCAGACGGGATTGGCTCAAAGGTGGCTGGCGGGATTGCCTCAAAGGTGGCCGACGGGATTGGCTCAAAGGTGGCCGACGGGATTTTCTTGGTTAAAGCTAAAGGGTCTTCACGGCTCAAAAAAGGTGGCCCCCCTGGTCTTGAGTTTGTCATGATTTGTTATCAACCTTTTTGTTAAGTTTATTTAAATATTTGTTATTTAGTGACGGATACAAATACTCTTAAGCATTTTTCTAATTTTTCGTTCAGCTCGCTTGCCTTCTCTTTAAAATACTCCAAAAAAAATTCTGCGACGGGCCCTGCTCATTTATATCTACTGAAAACATAAATAGCTTAAGATCATGACCTCCTAGAGAGTTTTTTTTTTTGACAAGCAGAGGTCAGACTTTTATCACCAAAAAACTAATGAGCAATATGTCCATTCACTAAAGTTCAGATTGTTATGAGTGACAGACAATTTACCTCAAGGTCACCTAATTCCATCCTAACTTCTCTTGCTTGAACAACAAGTGGATTTATCATCTTGTCACGTGCTCACCAAGGAAGCAGCTGTGAACAGTAACTCAAGAACACAAACAGAGAAGAAGAGGAGAACTTCACTCAACAATGGCGGATGGATTTATGGGGAAAAGGAAGGAGACGGAGGCAACATAAGTGAAGACGAAGAAGAAGAGTAGATAGGGAAAGATGTAACAGAAAAGATAAAGGATTCATTGAATCCAAAATAGCTAGGAACTCATTGAATTCTCTAAGCCAATGTTCATTGAACAAAATCACAATTGTTTATAATTTCCAAAATATCCCCTCACCTCTGTTCTTTTCTCCCTTTAATACATTCTATTGTTTGCTTATGGAATTGAAAATGCTACGGAATTGAAAATACAATAAACCTAATTTTCTAACTAATTCTCTAACCAACATTCCAGTAGCTTCCAGCTGGAAGCCTCTCAGGTAATCCCAATACCTTCCAGTAGCTTCTAGGGAAGGCACGTGACATCATCGATCAAGACAATCGGTATGTAATTGATTATTGATTTGATTGATCGTACTATCCTGGTCAGTAGCGATAACCTCCTTGTTGGCAACAACCTCCATCGTTCATGTATATATGGACATCACTGTAAAAAGTACACTCCACCCATGGTGATCTCACACAGTGCAGGGATAAAGAAGAAGGCAGCATGTACAGAGCCTGAAGTGCAAGTGTAAGTATCTTAACTTTTTTGGGGAAAAAAAAACTTGATCATCTTTAATTTCAGTACTCTCCTGTTCATGTTCATCAATCCGACTGATAGACTCAGCCAATCCTCCCACCTTCTCTCCTCCCCAAGCAATATTTAGTAAACATGCATGTCATCTAAACATTTAAAAGAGAAAAAAAAACACAAAAAAACCATATCATCTCACGGCATCAGCTTACATAACCCATGTCCAAAGAAGCCTTAGTTATTATTGATCGGATCACATGGTTTAAACTTCAAAGCGGCGTTACCTACATAAATGTGATAAATCAGGGAACATGTAACAGACTCCTGATGAAAGAAATTACCATAAATTCTTCAACACTCCCAACACAGAACCATGACCATGAAAGAAAACGCAAATCAGAGACGCTTTGCTTATCATGATTATTTCACGTTGCATATTTTAATAATAGAGGCAGCTCCGATGCGATGAAGTGCAACAATAGCATCTCCGGGCTTGCACAATCCCTTCTCAATTGCCGACTTTAGAGCAGCTCCCAGAATCACCTCAGTCGATTCTGCATCAGTGGCTTTCGCAGAGCCTTCTGCCAAAATTGGAATCAAGCCCCTGTATATTAGACTATGCCTTGCTGGAGCCTCATCACTGCAGGTCCAGTCAAATGAATCAGTAGTGAGTACTGGAACAACCACAGATAGGATTGGAACGGCTGGTCTGTACTTAGCAACTAGCTTCGCGGTTGTTCCACCACGTGTCAAAACCACAATTAGCTTTGCTTTGGCCTTGTTAGCTGTCCGTACAGCAGAGGATGCAAGGCTCTCCAATGGGCTCATTGGAAGTGGAGTTGATCTTATCATCTCCTTGAAAACAGCTCCATAGTCAAGGGAGGATTCTGCTTCAATACATATCCGCCGCATAATCTTGACAGCGAGCTCAGGGTAGGCCCCAGCTGCACTCTCACCACTGAGCATAACACAATCAGTGCCGTCAAGGACCGCATTAGCAACATCAGTTGCCTCAGCGCGGGTTGGCCTGGGAGATTTAATCATAGATTCAAGCATCTGTGTAGCAGTAACCACAGGCTTTCCCACAAGATTGCACTTATATATCATCATCTTCTGTGCCAGGAAAATCTTCTCAACCGGAATCTCCATTCCAAGATCACCACGGGCAACCATGAATGAGTCAGTCTCACGCAAGATCTCATCAAAGTTAATAACCCCCTCCTGGTTCTCAACCTAAGAAAACCAAAGCTTGAAAATTATTTATAATCCTAACAACAAACTAAAATGCTTAAAAACAACGGTGAAAACTACTCTAAAGTCTAACCATAGATGATGGTAAAGTTATCAAGTGCACAAGATACAAGTCAGCTAGCTAATGAAACACAGCACGGCAGAATTAAGGTTCCCCTACCACCCTATTTGGAACCAAATCCTATTTAGGAATGAATTCATTTCAACTCTACTAACAGAGATGAATCATTTCATAATGAAATCAGATTTTAATTCATTTCATTTGTTTGGAATATCTTCACACAATAGAAATGTATTCGTATACCCCCATTTGACTAGAATGCCCCCATTTAAAATGTTTCCAGTATCAATATAGTTTAGATTATTTTGTAATTTTAAGGAAAAACTCTACAGAATTTGGGGTTTACTGACTGATAAGAAAAATAGAGTTGTAATTTGACTAGAGTTTTGATCTTAATCTACTTATCTACCAAACAGTATATGCAATGAACTCTACAATGCATAAAAATGGGCAAGCAGCAAGTTACCATACAACAGAACATAGGAGTGATCATCATACCTTTGACATTAACTGGATATGCTTTGCGTGAGCCCCAAGGACCTTCCGCACATGAACAAGATCTGACCCCTTACGAACAAATGAGAGGGCAATCATATCAATATTGTTTGGCACACCCCATTCCAAGATGTCTTCTTTGTCTTTCTCTGTTAGGGTGGGAAGATCCACCACAACACCAGGAAGGTTCACATTTTTTCTCTCACCTAGCACTGCAGTGTTCTCACAACGGCATCTAACAGTTCCAGATTCTGGATCACAAGATAGGACAGTCAAGCTGATGGTGCCATCTGCACACAAAATGGTGTTACCAGGCTTGACATCGACAGGCAGCTTTTTATAGCTCATGGAGATCATCTGAGTGTCACCCTTGATACTGTAATCAGTTGTCACTGTGATTTCCTGACCCTCCTTCAATTGGATAGGTTTTTCATCCTTTAGGAAACCAGTTCGAATCTCAGGCCCCTGCAACAAAATGCATGCTGTAATAGTTAATACCAGTATTCTATATTTGCCTTAGAGATGTGAGGCGGATTTTACACACATTTGTTGGCACAACTAAAGGTGGTGAAAGTATTGAACTCTTCCCAGTGTGGTGGGATGATGAAGCGCACACAGCTTAAAGATGGAAGTTTTCATGGACTTGTATCAAGAAATGACAGACTAGAATGAAGTTTTTGTGTATACCCATCGGGTCGGGATCATTGTTGGGTTGCTTTCATTCAGCAATATTTGGAGAGTGCTCAGTGTTGGAAGTCTCTCAAGCACAGTGCAGGCAGTATCCCTAGTTCCTGGGATAGTTTTGATAGATTAAGAGAGATCATGTGCACACACACCATAGAAGCCTCAGTTGGGATTTAATCAAAGCACAAAGTGGGGACGGGATCATGTCTTTATTTCCCCAAAAAAAATTAAACTAGTTGAATGCCCGCACATTGTGGTGTGCCTGCGTGAGGTTGTAATTCTTTGCTTCTACTTTGTTATAAGTTATAATAATAGAAAGGGTGAGCGGTAATTGATTTCCCTGGGACCAATCCCGATGTCATGTCCCTTTTCCAGTAAGGAGAAATCTGGGGAAAAGTTGCTGAAAATGGCCACCAACAATTCCTTGAGTTGCTGGTTGAGATGAATTTGTAAATTGGCCACTCAAGTCTTTCACACTAATAAAGTGTTTTTCCCCCTTTTTAAGGTGTGAATAAGCTGAACTGGAGCTATTTTTTTATATTTTTACAGCAAAAGGAGAAAGAAAGAAGACAATGATGCTACTACCAGATGCTAGCTATGCACAAATGATTGAAGAAAAGAGCGTAGTAATAAAAAGAGAGGAGAAGAGATGGTTAATTAACCTTGGTGTCGAGCATGACGGCGCAGAGGATTTGGGTGTTTAGCATGGCGATGCGGAGATTGTCCAAGGTCTCCTGGTGATACTCGTGGGTGCCGTGGGAGAAATTGAAGCGGGCAACATTCATCCCAGCCCTGAGAAGCTTCTCGAGCATCGGAACGGATCGAGATGCGGGCCCCAAAGTGCAGACGATCTTCGTCTTGGGGACGCGACCGTCATCCGCCTGATCCTTCAGCATACCTTCTATGTCGATGTTGGCCATCCCGATGCAGATTCAGAAGCCCCCTCCTGCAAAATTGAAACGCAGATCTGAATCCGACAGAAAAGAAAAGAGAGAAGACAACATAAGAGCGTGTATCTAATTCCAATTAATCGAAGCTAAAATTAGAACAGTGACGAAACGGAAATATTGAATATTGAATGAAAGGGAAGGGGAAGGGGAAGGGAAAGGGTGAAGTTCTGTGACTATGAATGTGTGGTACAAGATACAGTGTGTTAGCTTTTTGCATACCTGACTCAGTTAGCTGCTTCTCCGTTGGTGTATCTTAACCACCGAAATCCAATCAAGTCCTAACTCTCAACTTTGGGTTTTACTTCTTCTGATATAGAGCTCCAAAGTCCAAGCCAAATATCAGACAAGTGGAGAAAGGAAATTACACAGCTGCTACTGCTGGTCTGATGGTGCTATGATGCTATCCTTTCCTCTTTGTATTATTTCGGTGGGTGGAAACTGGAAAGAAAAGGAAAATACTACTACTCTAGTTACTTACCCTCAATCAAACGAAAGGACGGCAACTGTCTAGTGTCAAGTGTCATGTTCTCATTCTCAACTCATTCTCTCCACAGCAGCGGGTGTTAAATTTAACACTTCTCTCCTAGCATATCAGCTTAACACCCAACCAAATCATTAAATAACACCTATTTTATTTTTAACTCCACAGGATATTTTTCAGAGTATTATTCACTTTCTCTCCCTTCCACATCATTTAATTATATACCCCACCATATTTTTCATTTCTTTTTCTTATTAAATTAATAATTACTATAATAATTGTTTTTTATAATATAATAAATAATAAATAATATATTTTTAATATAAATTAATTAAATTTCATACTTTTTTTCAGATTTAAAAAAATTATACTTTCTTAATTCAATAAATAATATAATATTTTTTAAAAATAACATACGATATTATTTATCACTCAGTAAATCAAACATATATAGATTATTGCAAACGAGCTTGGTTAGGGAAGTTGTAATTTGAAAAGAAATTATAATTTTGTGAAGGATCTATGAAAGAGTTTGAAGATTGTAAAAAATTCAGATTTTTTTTGGTGTCCAAATGACACAAACACAATCTCTATTTATAGATCTCAAAAAATAAAAAATAGTGATATATTTTTTAAATTATTTTGAGTAATTATTATGTAAAAAATGCATTTAAAAAAGAAAAAAATGTAAAAAGCTCTGATTTTTTTTAATGTCCAAATAATACAAACCCAATCTCCGTTTATAGATCTCAAAAAATTTAAAATAATGATAATTTTTTTAATTATTTTGAGTAATTATTATAAAAGAAGACATTTAAAAAATGAGTGGAAAAAAAAACGGACCAGTGACAACCCGCCACGCGTGCGCGTGTCATTTGACAGGCATGCACGCATACGCGTAGCCGGCTGTCATTGGTCCAATTTATTTTTTTATTTTTTTTACAAGAAAAAAATATGCGAATCCGCTTCTTCTTCTTCTTTTTCATTTTAATTACTACAATTCTATATAATAACAATGTTTAGATAATAATCAAATAAGATTAATTTCTTATTAGAATTTTGATACCCTTTCTTTCCTTCTAGATTCACACCCACGTTCTTTTTGCCTTTCTGTTTTTGAAGTACGCATGCCCATAGTTTTGTTTACTTCTTTCTTCTCATTTGAGTTGAGGCCCAGCTTTTCTTTTTGAATATGGGTAAATTTAGACAAGAAATCTAGTCTTGAATGGACAAATTGTTATGGACACTGCTCTAGCATCTAGGGCGCTTTAGCCAATCTATTAATCTCCTATTCTCGTCAAAACACCATATATCTCGATTTTTTTTACTAGAATGTTATAAAAAAAAGTGAAATTTCATCTCAATTCCTATATCGATTTATTTCGTCAAAATCCCAACCTTTTCATTTTGGTATTGTGCATTTCAACCTGGAATTGTGAAAAGTAATTGTTAGTATTTCTTTTCTTTTTGTAAGAAATCATTGGATTTCGCTAGTTTGACACATATACTCGTTGAATTGATGAGTTTTCAAAGAACCTAGTCTTTTAAATGGAGGATTGAATTTATTTATTTTTGAAAGGTGAAATGATATGGATTAAGGCAACAATAGTAAAAACCACGATCGTTTCAAAACATTCTCTTATTCATTCATTTTTCAAGCTGAAAATTTAAATAAATTAGTCTAATTTATGTGCAAGGATATTCAGTGACCTCTTAATATGACAAAAGACACACTTAGTAAAAAACAACGTCATATATGCCTCATTTTCTAACACCACCCAACATAAAATAAAAGAAAATCCTTTGGAGGATTTAATTAGAATACCATCGAGACTTTTTTATTATTTTTAAACTTTGAGGATACGAAGACTTACATAGGTGATGAGAGTGAAATTGTTGTTAATCACAACCAATTTGAGATGTGGGAAATTGTGGGCAGCAATTATGATTCTTATGCTTAGTTTTAACTTGTAAGGATGTCTGAAATTATTTATTTTAAGTTAAATTTTTATTTGCTTTTTAAAAGTTGGATGGTTTTTATTTTTATTACTATCATTTATCATTATTTAGATCGTATAATGTAGCTTTTGATAATTTCTCTTTTGAGTAAGTTATGTTTCTAAATATTAAAGAGTGTACATATTTTACGATAACAAGGAAATGTAACGCATAAATGAAACATTGGGATTCTTGATTTCTAGTAGTACAACTAGCTCCTAGATGACCATGGAAACAGTATCTTCTTTTTTTAGAATAGAAACAATATCCATGACCTTGCATTTTAGTCTACCAAATTCTTAATATTATCGAAGTAATACTAGTTAAGAGAATAAATTATCCTTAATACATATAACTTTAATTACCAAACACCATTAAAATTAGTTATATTAAGTTAGATATAGTAGGGAATTAAAACCGTCTCTCGTTGGTTGTCCGCGGATTCCATTATCAAGAAATGTATCTCCGATTTCTTGTACAAATTTCTCTTGATACATTACTAATTCTCCTGACGTAAATTGACTTGTTGTTAATAGACCAACAAGAATATTGTTCCGTTAGATAACTCTTCTATAAAGTTCATTAATATCTGAATTCATTAATTTACCTCCATCTATCTGAATGATTGACCTCAATTCGGGAGGAAGAACCGCTAAGAAACATAAAACCATCCATTACGATTCTATATTTGTTCGAATAAAATGCTTAGCTAATTCCACGTGTCTAACCAAAAAATCCTTTCGTCTTCTAACTTTTCTATTTTCCCATTCATTCCTCGTGGGTCTTTCTTCCCCAATTCTTTCCATTCTATCGAAGAATAATCTATAATAATTTGCAAATTCAGATCGGCTAATTGTTCTCGGATAGCATCGACTTTAGTAGAAATTTTTTGATTTCGAAATGTATTGAAACCTTGGATAGTAAAAAAATGTAGAATACTATATTTCCAATAATATATTTTATATTCGAATGAATTTGGTAAAAAATAGATTTTTTAGCTAGAGGCCTAGCCAAAGAAAAATTGGGATAGGATCCTATAGGATCTCCTCCCTTCAAAATGGGACGTGAAAGTTTCCTCTCATCCGGCTCAAGTAGTTACATCAAATAAAGACAAGGATTCCACTTTCAAAATTGATAAAATAGCTACTCCTTCCTCAAGTTCCAAATGAAGACCAAGCAACATATAATTGATTCATTCTTCTTTTTTTAGAATTTCAAAATTCTTTAATTCAATTATCACAACTTATTCAATTCTAACAACCAAAATAAAATGTGAATTTTTTGAGTAGTTTATTTCTCTTTGAATGATGAATTCCTAGTACTTTGGAATTTACTTGTCTATGTCTCTTTCCATTCGATCGTTTAGATCTAGAACTCACCTCAATGGTTATCCCATGATGCTATTAAAGCTTCTATGTGATGTAGAAACTCTTGCGACTATGAAAAAATTATTTACTTGAGTATACTTTCTAAAAGAAAAAAAAAAGAAAAATTCCAAATAATAAAGTCGGTTTTCACGAGGCATAGCTAGAAATTTCTCTTTATTTGTATTCGTTATTAAATCGATCATAGATCAATTTCATTTTTATTGGGGAGTATGACATACACTCATAATTCTAAACTTCATATTACTCTTCCTTAAAAAATATGTCAGTCAAGCGCATCTCCATTTATTAATTAAATGAGATGAGAGTGTTTCATATTAATAACTTCCTATGCGGTCCCAAATAAATGTTAAATACATAAATATTATTAGTGAAAACTAAAACATTAAAAATACATACATATTATTATGGTCCACGAGTTGCTCTTGGGTTGGTTGAGGCGCTAATTAGTTGGTGGTAGTAGTCTTGGGCCTCTTTCCTTCGGCCGCAAAAGAGTTGTGGGCACAACAAAGCCGCACGCCTAATTACTACATATGGGGGACAGGTACGGTAAATCAAAGGAAATAAGCAAGGATTAATAAAATGAAGGAGTACAATCTAAGGATAGCGTCACAAGGAGGAAACATGAGCAGCGGCAGCGGCAGCGGCAGCGGCGCTAACAGCAAGACTAAACCGCAAAATGTAAAGCCAAAGCCTCTTTTCAGACCAGCACAGGACGACACCAAGCCTGCACTCCAAGATCCAGTAAGTAGTAGTCTCTCTGCCTCTCCGTATCCTTTTCTCTTTCTCTCCCCGCCTGGAAATCGGAACAGCTCTCTCCCTTTTCGCGTTTTTCTTTTCTTTTCGTTACAGCGTGTTAATACTTAACATCCGTGCCCTGTCTTCTGTTTCTTTTCTTCTCTATTCGGGGGAAAACAATGCCAGATTCTGAGATCGGATCCCACTCAGACTGAGGAAGCTGTGCTACGATTGCCTCCCATTAATTCTCCGTCTTCTCAATGATAGTGGAGTGTTTCCATGTATTTATGCTGAGTTTGTTGGATTTCATGTAGCTTTCACTTACCCAATTCCTTTTCAATCTCAATGTAAGGCTCTAAACTATTTTTCCTCCAAATTAAAATTTAAAAAAAAAATATTCCCGACCAATCCGTTTCCAACGTGCTACGATCTAGCTAGTGTCTTTTGTAAGATGGCTCGCAAGTCTCAAAACTTCAGAAATGAGTAGTTACGAATTTGGTTTCATTTCTGGGATACGTTGCGTCGAAAGATTTTAGTGTTTTTTTGGACACAGTAGATGGCACATTACCATTTCCAGAATCCAGCCACAGCATATTACCAATCTAAGGGGTCATTTTTTCTCCCCGTGGGAGTTCCAAAATTTGTTTTTAATTTTGCCATGGCCTGTGAATTATATGAATAGCTTCGTGAATGAATGATCTGGAATGGAAAGTTTGGTTTAGTTGAAGTCAGCCAGGGATCTAATAGACTGTTGAAGGACCTCATAAAAGCAATCCCAAGAAGGCGTGTTGCTTCATGTTATGGAGCTCCTTATTTTCATCGCTTTTCTTTACCAATTATCTGGACAATTCTTTACGCAGGAAGTTATTTGAAGAAGAAAAAAAAAAGGCAAACCCGAGGTTAAAGAAAACTCAAAGCTCCCAAATCTTTTGCCTCAATTAGTTCATAGTTTTAGAAAACAATTCTCTACGCGTCATTTGAAAAGATTCTGCCTAAAATTGTCTTCCTATTTTTGACGGAATCCGTGAAAGGAAGGTTGATGGCATAAACAATCGCGGGCCACCCTTATAATGGCCGCCATCCTCTGCACAGTATTGAGACAATTGGATCCTTATAGCTACAAATACATCCAGAAGGCTAGAGGACCTTAGAGGCCAACCCAATATGATCTACCGTTGCTGTTGTGAACAGGTGACGGGGATGGAGATGTTACACACCATTCGTACCAAACCTGCAGCAAAGAGATTGCTTAAATCAAATTCAAGACATTATGCCACCCACTCCTTTCCAACTATAACGGAATATAGTATGTAAGTGCTAAATAGTAAATACAAACAAAAAGTAAAAACCCGTTGTTTTTACCTTGGAAGAATCACAGCAACGCCAGAAATGTACTTCTAAAGCAGAACCAGGTTTTATGTAAACAGGTGTCCTTAGAGGGAAAAAAATTGCAAACCTGGGAATCATAGAAAGAACAAAAGAGATGAATTTCAGGGGTGATGGTGACAATTTATATATCAGCAGACTGTTCAAAGAAA
Organism: Viola odorata; assembly: GCA_963691705.1. Classification (NCBI taxonomy): domain Eukaryota; kingdom Viridiplantae; phylum Streptophyta; class Magnoliopsida; order Malpighiales; family Violaceae; genus Viola; species Viola odorata. The sequence goes on along the minus strand of OY829543.1, from coordinate 64,995,790 downwards.
GAAATTCAGCCAAAATAGTGCAGAATCAAGAAAACATATTTTAGAAGGAATATCCAAGTAAGACAAGAAGCGGGTGAGTAAGATGTTTATAAAATTAAAAACTAAAAGTTGCTGAGACAATAAGGCATACCAGCTGAACATGTTTGGTGTTGCAGTTGAAGGTTCAGTACCAAGATGAACGTCTTTATAGAGCACTGAATCAAAATATCCGGCGAATCCTACCAATGGAAAAAATGAAGACTTTCTTAATAAGAGTCCAATAATTGCAAATACTAAGCAATACCATAGCAAAAAGGTTCTTATTATTTTCTTTTTTCTGCGGATGGGGTGTTGTTCAGAAAAGGAACAACAATTATATTTTCGCTCATAATCAATTAAGTAACTACAAGAATTCTCACAACAGTCCATTGTGACAAGTTCTGAATTCCAATGTTCAATCAATCTGTAGGAGGCAAAGGAGATGCGGGGAGCAAATTTGTCTCCAAACAGTGAAAAGACAAGACTGTACTGAAGGTGGGGTACAGCCAAGTGGCATCTGTCATGAACGACAGGAGGTAAAAGTGGACTAGGACAGCTAAAGAAAGATTTTGATTTCCAATGGAGTAATCAGATTTGAAGAAATATGATTCCTAGATCCAAATACTAACATACCCCAAAATAGTGGAGCAGATGACAATAAAAAGGTCGTAGCTGCCAGAGATGACAAAGGAGTAGATATAGTGGTCTAGATGTGGATAGTTCGTGTGTGTGACTATTTGTTGAATTTTTTTAGCCCGACAATAGCTTAGTCAAATATGATTATGCTGCGTAAGGTCAAACCCGAGCCTAGAGACATTTTTGGAGTAATGGTTAAGGAAAGAGCCAAGAAAAACCTTCCGTAGTAAAATTCTCAAATCCTAAGGGAAGGGAGTCCAGTCTTTAGATAGTGAATGGACTCCAGTCTTTGTTGTGATGCAATTGTAAAGCATTAGCCACCGGGTGTTGGTGTTAACAATCCAAAGAAGATTTTTTATTTAAGGCCTATTCAACCCCCTGCCCCACTTTCTTCTAGGTCACTTTAGGGCCTTCAGAACCTCTCCATCTAGGCTCTAGATATATAAAATTCTGCTGTCATTACCTATTTTCCCATCACAGCTTATACTACCAAAGTCAAATAGGTGAAAATGTGTTTGACCTATGTACGCTGACCTGCCAGACTGTTAAGCTTAAAACTAAGAAAAAACACTGAATAACAAAAGTTTACGTGCACTATTTTAACAGAAGGCACTAGGCATACATGATTTTTTTTTAAAGAAAACATTTACGCACACTTTGTGGGGTTTGTGGTTTATAAGGAATGCCTTCTTTTAGTAGGCAAGATGACAATGTAAACACTATGATTCACAATCTATGTTCCTATTTTAAATTTTCCCAAGACTGTGTCTTAATGTAATTGTACAAATAAAATCAATGGGATAAGAGTCACATAAAGTGAGACCTACATGCAGTAGAGTACTAATTTGAACAAAGAATGGGTCACAACTTACCATGCACAACGACTGACCCGGTATCACTAGGTATCTCAAACACCAGTTTTTTGTACCGTTGATTGCTTTTCTTAGTTGAGTAATCTGGATGATGGAATGTAAAGACCTGCACAAGAAAAGATGACATAAGTCAATGAAAGCATTGTCTGGAAACTTTTTTCCATCCTAACAAGCTCCTTATTCAGCAAAGGACATACATATTTCACATGGCTAATCAATCAGCTAATATTCCATGCACCTAAACAGTGGTCCGCATACTAGGCTTAGATTAATGTGGAAACAACAACTTACAGGTTGTGAAGGTGCAAGCCGTGCCACATTATGCAGTTTGACAACATATGCAGTCTCAAAGTGTACAACATCTTTGTGAGACTTAACCTGCAAGTCAGTCACAATCTATCGGATGACTTATGTGAAAAGATATAAAATTAAAATGTAGTTTTAATATAGAAACAAACACAATAGACATGCATCGTTATATAGCTTTGCAGCGGTCACTGGTTGGAGAAAGCTACTATACCTGCAAAACAATCATAATAAAAAAGATCCTCAATTTGAATGCGCAAATAAGTCTACACATTGTCTGCATAAACGACCAAACACAAATAATCAACAATACATGTTTTAAGGATATAAGGATCTGGATAACAACAGTTTATGTTAGTCATCAGGCTTCCACAAGCCTGGAAGGATCATCATCCTCAGGACAAAAGTAACAAATTGAAATGAGTCATCCAATCACAAATTTACCATGGCGAATTTTTGAAAGAGCTATATGAAGGTAAAAGTTAGAGTAGTGTTAAAAAAGATTTAAAGATGATCATCATTTTTTAGAATTATATGATGGTTCAGGACGCAAATAGCAAACTAATAAGAGTAACAACTATACATGATGGCACAACCCCCGCAACGAAGAGCCAACTCATAATTCATTACGTTTTCCCACTATTTTACAATGACAAACTGTAACGCTGTCAAAATATGAACACAGATGTACTTACGAAGATGGTATCGAGATTCCATCTGGCTTCAAAAACCTCTGTGCACCATCAAGACACTCGGGTGAGAGTTCATTATCACCGAAAGAACCCAGCAATTCACTGACCTGAAGAACAGCAAAATAAAGGCTAGGAAATTAGGCCACAGTTACAGGGATTTACAAAAAGTATCCATGTATGCATCTCAAAACATACTGGTATTACCATGATATCAGCTTTCTCAGGAGCATCCCAGTAGCGCATATCACAAGATATTATGGTGACGATTCCTTCCCAACTTTCTAGCTTAACTAAGCGCTGGTGGAACAAATAGACCCTTTGTCTGAGCAAGTGACCCAATATGGATAAACAGAAACACCAACTGGCAATGGTAAAATGTTTTCACAAACAGACTGAAACATAATAACTACCATCTGCAACTTACATGAAGTGTGACCACTGCATTGGGATTTTTCTCCACAGCATACACCTTTAGCTTGCGTCCAGTTTCTTCAGCTGCCTGCAAGCAATTACAATGAAGAACAGGACACTGATTACAACCAAAACCAATCCAAGTTGTGATCGCAGAAGGCAAGGAGATAAACCTGCAATGATGCCCGCACAAGAGGTCCACGTCCAGCTCCAACAACCATCAGTACCTTCCCAACACCGAGAAAAAGAAGATGCAACAAACTTGTGAGTCACTAACATCTTAGAGATTTACCGAATGTGCTGCAAGGATATAAACAAAAACATGCAAGTTGACTGAAAGCAAACAAATGTGATAAAAATAATGGTAATAGTTTCATTGCTTACAGTGGTTGTACTAGCTTCTTCATCAGGGACCCTGTCAAGCAAGGCTTTACAGATTGCCCTTTGGTACTAACAAAAACAGAGAATTATTCTATTACAAATAAGAATGCACAATATAAACAAACTGCACAAGTTTCTCTGTGCATATAGAAGCCATGTTCCCCCTCAAGATGGCAAGGTTTACCATGCTAGGTTGAACTTTCTTACACATGTGATTTTAGTTCCAGTGCCCATGGCTAAACTCGGGAAGAGCTATAGTGCACCTAGATGAGTATTATCGTTGAATTCAAAGTAAAAAAATTGTCCATATGGAACAGTAAAACAACAACAGTTCTCATTCCATCCTCGTTTAACAAGTGGTAACACAGGACATGACTAGAAATCAAGAGCGCTAAAATCTCAATTAAAACTTCAAACTCCACAGTCCAAACAATAAGCATCATAAAGATGAGTTAAAAATAAAGCTATGATAGTTTCTTTTTCAATTCTTCCTTTATGTTACTGTCTTGCAAAAGGTTTTTCCTTTTTTAAGGGAAGACTTGTAAACGGACTTTGTGGACTTTTGTTTTATTCCTTTTTCTTTGGAACTCTCCTTCTGTTAATTTTTCTGAGAAAAACAAGTCCACTGTTACCATTTTAAAAAAAAAAACTTTTACAGGTTTTGGGAACTTGGAATCTCGCCACACAAAATTGTAATAGTGAGAATTCCCATAAAGAAAACAAGTCATGTACACACATAAGAGGAAACTGCAAGGCACTCTTCTGAACTTTAAGGATTCTCAAGTGGCCTGAGTAAATAAGCCTCACAGCACAATTTTATTATTTTCTTCCCAAAGCAGTGGTCCAAGACATGTCTTTCATGTCATTTGCCACCCACACGGGTTTTTCCATGTGCGTTTTTCTTTTTCCTTCTAACTTGCTCCTATGCATTGAGCAAAAGAAAAGCTTTCCTACTGTCAACCCAACCGGGGGAATAGAAAGAAAGAACCAATTTTGTTACAAGCCTTAAAGAAACTTAGCATACAGGAAAACTCACATATTTATGTTTATTTATATGCATCTGTTCTTTGCAAATAAATGTGTAGACTCACCGCAGTTAATCATGAAAGATTAAAATGCATAAAAGCATGCACAAAGACAAATTTATATACAGAGGCTTACATGCCCAACCAATATTTGAGTCTTTCATATTTATTTACTCTATAAAGTGTCTACTCGCCATTTGAAAACAACAATTAATATTTGATTCCCATATCATTACAATAAAAAGAAAGGATACCTGCATGTATTTGACAGAGTCTCTCTCAAATGTCTCGTATGTTTGGGCCTCTAGATTATCCATGAGAGGCTGCATGAGAAAAGCAAAGATGTAATTGGGCACGGGGCATTGCTAGCAATTAGGAATCACAGAAAAAGGGCAAACTGGAAAATTTGTGCTACATAAGGTTTGCCCAGGGAAAGAAGAAACTAATGAGCCTCTATTGCTTTGGATGAGTCACTTGTTTGTAAATTTTGAGATCAAATATAGAAAACTTACTTGCAGTGGGGACTGCAGGAAATCCCTGTAACCCAGCTGTCAAGGGAGATAAAGGAGTTAAAAAATAGAATGGAGAAAAAGGCAACAAAATTGAAAGTGACCTATCCCTTTGTAACAGTAGCAAGGTGAGAGAGAGCAGTCAACCTCAAAACGTTCTTGCTCGGGAAGGGCATCCATCCTTTGGAAGAGATAACCAACGTAGTCCAAATATGGCCTGAGGGGATGCCTCTGCGCACCTACAAATAAAAAGATACATATCTCCAGTTAATAACAGGTGACATTTAAGGGCATGTATTGTGATAAAATAATGAACTGCAAAGAACAGATCAAAGCACCAAATGTGCAATCTGCTACTCAGTATTTTTGGTTCGATGTAAAACAGAATATTTTTGCCCACTAACCCCATGGGTGACAGAAAATACTTGATATTGAAAGGACACGAAATGCAATAATGTTTTGGTTCCTTGAGTTTCCATAACTAAAATGGAGGTTAAGTCTGCTTTACATTTATATTTATGGAAGTTAAGTCAGATAGTGCAGTGGGTATGACTGAGGAATGAGGACGAATGAGGCACCAAGGAATGAAGGGGCGGAAAGTGTAAACGATGGCAGTACTGGTGAAGGAGGAAGGAGAGGAATAGGATGGTGCTGAAACCTGTTGGAGAAGCAATTGGGTGGGTGGATGCCCACCCTGACAAAAAAAAGGGAAAACAGAGTTATGTGCCATGTGGATAAGTAGGAGACTAATGTTTGGTATTTTACTGAATCAAAATTTTCATTGGGAACTAGATTAGAAATGTTTGGGAAACATTTAAGGACTCATTGATGGAGAACAGGAATGCCAGCTTGAATCCTTAGCTTATGAGCCTTTAAATCTTAATAAATTCTGAAGTTTCATGGGTCACTTTTTAGTTATGCTTAGTTTTTGTCTAGGAGCAGGGCTTCTTCACTACTTTGGCATTATAGTTTTTAAGTTTAATTGAAGTCTTGTAGGAATAAAGGACCGTTTACTTTAGGTCTAAGTCATGTGTTTTTGCTAGTTTAATATTAGGAGTCTTAGTCTTTGTTGTATTAGGAAATATTAGAATCTAAATAAAAGCATGTTATTGAGAGTTGTACGGTGGAATTCTACCCATTAGGTGTGACTCCTAAGAACCATATTGTGATTCTTAAGTTTATCTTTAGTTTTCTATATTTTGCTATACAAATGCATTTGCTATATGATCATGCGCTTCAGCTTACAGCCATACCAAGCAATCATCCACCATCCTTAAATCTCTAGTTTAACCCTTAAATTCAATTTCAACCCCAAATTCAATCCTAACAGCCCTACCCTACTTCAGCCTAAAACACAAAAATTCACTTACACTATGTATGGGTTGAGAGAATAGGATGGAATGGAAAGGAAAATTTAGTAAAATTAGAGGAAGGAAACAAAGGGAATGGAATGGAAAGTAGAGGAAAAAATTTTACAATCTTTTCCCTTGGGCCCACAAAAAAAATTCATCCATAAGTGGGAGGAAAGGGAAGGAAAATGAAAAACTACACAATTAACCATGCACTTGACTTTTTTATTCACTTTTCCTTCCCTTTCCCATGAATTTTAAAATTGTGACCATACATGAAAAACTAAATACAATGTTCCTTTCCTTTCCCTAACTAATTTTCCCTCCCTTTCCCTTGTGTAACTAAGTCCCCATTCTAAAAGTTAGATTCAGGTCTGTCCAGGACACCCTGAAGGCTGTCCTGCATCACCCATCGTGTTGTAAAGCCACACAAAACCATATGAGCAACAATTGATCGTTAAGACAGCTTAAATATACGCATGCATGAACTCACCTTCTACATTACTACTTTTAATATTATTATTTTCAGCGTCTAAATCTGAGCCTGCTCTGGGAATATTTTGTAGAGGTTTACCAGAGATAACAATCTGAAAAGATAATTTCCAACAAACAAGATTAGAGAAATTTACATGCTGATAATGAACACAATATTTTTTTGCTGTCCAGTATAAAATAACAATGGCATCCTCTACAAGTTGATACAAAGTTGTTGCTATGATGAACCAAGCATGATGAATATACATAATAGAAAATGATGTCAAATGAAAATCATAGTATGATCTCAGTAATGTTCAACTGCATCTTTGCAACAATTTGAAAAATGAACAAATTGATCACACAGTTTAGATGCCTAAAATATATAGCTTCTGAAAACAGAAGCAAAAAATAATGAAGAATACAGTTGAAAGGGGATCAACTCTTTATACCTGTACTGAGTGGTTAAAAAACCCAGCAATGAGCTTCTGATGGTGCTTTGACAGGCATGGATAACCACGTGCATTTGTTAGAAAAGACTGGTAAATTAAAATGTCATGATGTCAAACCAGGCACACAGAACCAGGGTGCAATTTTTATTTGTACTAAAGAAACCAAAGGTACACTCACATCAGTATTTAATATGGCTGCTCTAACTGAGTCCCCAAACCAACGTCCAAGTGATTTTGCTGATGGCAGGGAGCTCCTAGGGTTGAAGCATTTTTTTCAAAATTAATATATTGGTAAGACTAAGGTGAACAATTAAAATATAATGGATCATAGAATAGGACCAACAGTATATCAAGTGCAATTGATAGCTGACTGTGATGTTCACAGAGAAGACGAAATGAATTCCATAGTTCCCAGGAATCAATCTGAAAGTGAAACAAATATGTTAAACACAAGAAAACTTTCATATGTTTGCTGATGAATATATTCCATTGAAAAGCTACTTATTAATCCAACCCATTAAGCTTGGAACTTATAGTCAAAACAGCATAGGCCTACATCTAAACATTCTGTGGAGCAAGATAAACCAAGATCGTGCAGTAAAAGAACATATCATAAAATAAATAGTTATGTTTTGGCAAAATGGTGATAGAACTCCGTTCTTCATTTCGCATGCAGGCACACAGCTACACGTTCATGGGAAGACAAACTTATATCAGGTATGTTAACGGTAAGATAATTTATCTGTATTCTTCGCACAGAAACACATAAACAGATGAGATGTTGTGCTACTTACTTAGGCCTTTAATGAATACTGTAGATCATGATTTGGAAAATAATGGAGCCATTTAGTCTCAAAGAGGAAGGAAATGCACTCACATAGTCATTTAGCCTCAAAGAGGAAGGAAATGCACTCACATAGTTAGGCGTATCAACGGAATCGTCATTGTGCACCAACGGAATCCTAAGCCACAACTTTGATGAGGAGAGAATGAGAGTAGGGATTAATAATGAACAAAAATAAATTAAAAGAAATCAAATCAAAGTAGCTAAAAGTCATTGGATATAGAGAGGTACCTGCATATTATTTAGGCCCTGCAAAATCTGATTCACACACCGAGCATAATTAGCACAAGATGCACCCTTAGGGGAAGGGAGAAGGCATGCCTGAAGCAGAGAAAACAGATTTCAATACCATAGAACTCCTGAAAAGATATCTAGCACCAACCATCTCTAGTGAAGGAGGGCTCAACAAATCAATCATAGGGATTAACCAGAGGAAAAATTGATCTGTCACAGAACCTGGTTCATTAATTCTCTGTGGACTAAAAAACTGTTGATTTTATATATCTAGTCTGAACGAAATAAGGAAGACAAAGATGGAAGTATTCCTGGCATATGACTACTTTTAAAGAAAGGACAGTAAACTCTTCCATGAGAAACATGGTCCAATCCTTTACTCGCAGCTAACATGTGACAGTACCAATGCATAGTTCAATTTTGCAAAAAATCATTGCTAAAATGCACACCTGCAAGGAGAGATGATTAGCCCATGATACTTCTTGTTTCAAAGTAGTCTCAGAAATCATCCTAAGATTTTCATCTTCTGAATCCAAGTCAATCCACGAACTAATTTTTCCTGTGCAAAACCAAAGATCTAAAGCATGAAGAACTGCTAAATGTTAGTGGATATGTATATGATGTAATTGAGTTGAATGTCCATGAAACCAAACACTTGAAATGAACAATGGAAAGCTAATAAATTAACAGTTATTTAAGAGTGTCCCATGGACATGATAATAGCAAGGTGCTCAGCATTAATGAGATCCTTCAGAGCAGTAACTAGTAACCTACGAAGCAAGTTTGGAGAAAACTATCATATCATCTACCTAGAGCAAACAGAGCAACTAAAAGAACACGAACATAAAAGAAGAAAAAAAGCTCAAGGTCTATTCAACTTTCCATCTTGACAAGCTAATGAATCATGTCAAAAGATGGAATTTACGTCATGAATCTGTAGATGCAATGCAGTATCAATAAGTTCATTCAAATGTTAATACCAACTTATTTCTGGATACTAACAAAACTAGTTTTCTTAAACTAACTAGAGATGACCACTAGAGAAACCTGAATCAACCACTAGAACATGCAAGGTCTACAGCCAATTCGTGATAATTAAAACAAACTTGTCAGTCTTACACAGTCAAGAGTCATTGAAAAAGAGCCTGCAAACAAAAATTGACAATCTGATCATGAAATAATATACTTAAGCTACAAATGAGTTTACAGGACTTCATACCAACAACATGATTACTCCACTGAGAAGGGCTTAAGATTAGGTCAGACCCAGCAAATGGCAGAACCGAAGATCTGCCATATTTTTCCATCAAGCTTGGCATATAAGTGGGATCCATCTGGGATACGAATTATGCAAACATCAGAATATGGACCAACAGCTCTAGATTGCAAACATGTAATTTGGAAACTTCTATTTTTAAAAGGTACTCATAATTCTGTGATTTTTCTAAATTAAAGAGAAAACATAACTTTTGCCCCTCATATTTTTCTCCTGCCAGGCTCAAGGGTCTTATTTCAAGTAGGAGTTCCAACCTTTTAATATGCTGGGGAAGGAAAATGAAACACAAACATTTCAAGGCAAATTTAAGATGCTGCCAACACATTGCTGTAGGTGAGCATCCAAATAAATCCCCATTAGATAAATATGTGGGTGGCAGTGTTGCAGCATTTCAAATAGGAACTGGCTAATCCATGGGGAACTAGGCACCAGATGAGAAAGATAAGTAATTCGAAATCCTATATTCCTAGCGAAATGTGGATGTATGTTGTGAAATAAAATAGATGGAAGTAGATGAAAAACATCAAATGAATAAAACAAGAGTAAAACGGGAAAAAGGGCAAACCAGAGGAGCAAGAACGAAATCAAAGCCGCCAACGGATAGATTGAAGGACAGAAGCTGAGGCATGTCATCCTCGAACTCTGTCTCCACCCCACAATATCGCGATTCTAACTTGTCCCATCCTGGCTTGGTTCCTAGCGGCATTTCCTTCTTTTCTTCCACCTGCTCTTGCTTGACGTGTGCCGGCCTACAAGGAGAAGGGACGGGCCGGACTTCTATTGATAACTCCGAACTTTGCTGCCCCTTCTTCTACACGGTCTAAGAGGGTTTTAGCTTAGGGTTTAGAGTGTAGACTCTTTAAAGTAGACGAATACTTTATTCCAAAAAAAATAGAATTTTTTATAATGATAATACAATAATTAATAAAAAAACGAAATGATAAATAATAAACATAAATAATAAAAATAAAAATAAATAATAATACAATATTAGATTAGGTTCTACTCTCTCCGTCCCATATTAACTGTCACTTTAGTATTCGTGCACGTATTTCGAGGAAGCCGAATAACTCACTATTTGACTCCAAAAAAATCCGTACTTTTTTTCGAACGTACGTTAATCCTTAACCTACGTTCGAGAAAAAATTCGAAAGTTTTTAAGGTCAAATAGTGCGTCATCCGGCCTCCTCGAACACGTGCATGAACAGTAAAAGTGGACAATTATTGCGGTCCAGAGGGAGTACTAGGTAGACTACTCGCGAGAAATTATTGAGTGTTCCGGGGATGACATCTCACGGATTTTTTATAATGATAATATAATAATTAATAAAAAAAATGAAATGATAAATAATAAACATAAAAAAATATAAATATAAAAAAATAATAATACAATATTAGATTAGGTTCTACTAGGTAGGCTAGTCGTGAAAAATTATTGGGTATTTCGGGAATGACATCTCACATCTGTGAGTTGTCATAATGCATCCAATAAAAATCAACCATGTATTAATTCTTTCCAGGTAGGAAAGAGTAAAATTGTAGTAAAAGTTAATATATATATATATATATATATATATATATATTCTTTTTTCTTCCTTCTCTCCCTCTCCCTCCTCCGCCTCCTCAACCAACTCCGTTAACCAAAAAATGGGGAAAAAAAAACTAAAACAAAAAGAGTTTATACCTCTTTTGTTCAATTTCTCCAATGCTCTAAGATTGGTCCAATACCTTTGATCTTCCTCGAATAATAATTTAACTTCCAAATTCGGTACGCTTCGATCGTCCGATTTTGATTATATCAATCTCATTTTCTGGGTAATCTTTTTATTCGTATACGCATCATCTGCGCCTTGCCTCAATGATCTAATTGTCTCTTGAGATGTTCTGATATAAGAATTGATTATTGAGTTTTATATTGTATGATCAAATACACATGGGTAATAGATGAAGATTGTGTTTTTGCTAACTGGGTATGTTTTTTTATGTACCGGTTATTGGTTTTTGGCATCTAGGTTCACTCCTTTATTGAGTTATTTGCTTGTTTGATTATGAATTTTGAGTCATAGATTGGTTGAGATTATGCATCTTTTTCCACTAGGGGAATGAATTCTGTTGTTTCTGATGTTTTGATTTATAATGGTTATCAAATGAGCTGGAATTCCTTATCATATATTGAAGTGCAGTGCTTATTTCTTGAAGTGGTATTTGTTAATTTAGTGTTTCCTTGAGGATTGAAAGATGGGTGATCAATGGAGTTTGATAATTGAATAGGAAAAATGTTAACTTTTTTTTATTTTTGCAGCTTAAATGGCTTCAATGGTTGCAAAAGCTGCTGGCAGTACTTGTACAAGCCAAATGTCACTAGTGGTATCAGTCCAAGAAAAAGAAAGTAGGAATAAGAGGAAATTCCGGGCAGATACCCCTAGGTGATGTCAATAAGATTATACCTTCAATTCATAATGACTGTGTGGCTTATGAATTCTCTACCGAAAAGTTTGAAGCCATCCCGGGTCATGGGCTTTCCGGTGCCTGTGATATGTGTGGTGTTAGCGAGGACCATTTTGATGGTTTGAAACTTGACCTTGGATTGTCTGGTACCATTGCTTCATCCGAGATTGGGCAAGGTGATAAGGCCCAAGCTCCTTGAGAGGCTTGGCCTTCGCTTGCGCGCTCGGATCTAGTCTTCGAGATCGGTTGGCTTTGGCTTTAGCCTTGAAGGAACGTTCGGTTGAAGGATGGGGAAAGTTTGTAGGGAATGAGCAACGGAAGGTTTGATGGAAAGGAAAGGTGTTTAACGAAAATGAACGGGTTGATTATATATTTGCAACGGATCAAGGTTTACAAGGACACACCTTGATCGGATCTCAGCTAAGACCGGAGCTTTCCTAAGGAAAGCTAGAACGTCCGGCCACCTTGAAGGAGGTGGACGGTTGTGGATCTAAGATCCTCCTAGAGCTAGTCTAAGGGTGGCTTAAGGCTCAAGATGAAAACTCAAAATCAAAAGCAAGGCTAAAATGAAGACAAGTCCTTCATTTTATAGCTAAGATATTTACAAGGGAAATTCCCTAAGCGTCCTTGGATAAAGGGGTCATTCTTCCCATGTGACTCGGGCCCGCTTAGCTGTGTGACTAGGCGTGGGCGAAGGGCAATGATGTGGCCCTTTCGTGGCCTTGGCTTTGAGCGTGGCCGAGGGGTCATGACGTGGCTCATTTGTGGCCTTGGCCTTGCACTCGGCCGCGACCTTGATGGTGGGCTGGGCCTTGGCTTTGCTGAAGGGCTTGGCTTCGAGATGTGTCTTTGGTGAAGCTTTGAGGTCGCGGCTTTGCCGATGCGCGCGGGTGAGGCCTTGGGGTGGGGTTCGGGCTTGTGGCTGCGAGTCGAGTCATTGGCGTAGAGACACACGCTCCATTGGTCCGCAACCTTCATGCTGTTCTCCTCGGCTCGAAGGGTCTTGATGAGCAATGTGGTTATGTCTCGGGTTTTAGTGGTGGCCCTCGTGGCCAGGGGCGGATCCAGCCCAAGGCGAGGGTAGGCTTGCGCCCACCCTGGGCTGGATGAGAATTTTTTTTTATTGGGCTGCTTGGGCCTTACACTCCCCAACCCACACCCAAAACCCAAATCCCACACGCACAGTCAGCCACCCAAATCTGAAATCCCTAACCATCTCTTCCTCCCATATCTCCTCCTCGGCTGCCAAGCCTGCCATCACCGTCGTTGTTGCGGCTACCTGCTGCTCCTCACGCCACTGTCGCTTCCGTCAACTGCTCTGCTCCTCACGGTGCGTTATTTGTTGTTTTTGTATTGAGAGAGTAATGCGTAAGTTATAAATAACTTGGTCTACCAAGTTATTATTAATGATCCCATTTCACTGATGAATTAATGATCCCATCACGGTTTTGTCCTCATATATTACTTATGTTTTATTTATGTCCTATTACAGTCAAACTCTAGAAAAAATATTTGATTTGATTAATTTACAATTCTATATATGCTATGGAGAGAGACGAAGTGAATAATGTGCCAAACCTTGAGTTGCTCATGAAAGCAGAAAATAATATTTTTTTTCCCACTCTTTTGGTTTGATGCAGTGCATACATTGACTTTAGAATTAATATGCTAATTGTATTAATTTTTTGTTTATAGATATGGACAAATATTTGATTAAACTATCTACTCAAGCACCATCGATATCGTCAAATGTTGGTGGAAATGAAAGTGAAGAATGACTTGCGAAGAAGTCGAAGAGATTTTTAGAAGTTGATTTAAAAAATCTTCCTGCTGATCCAGGTATGCGACCACAAATTTTAGCATACCATCCCAATGATCGAGATGAAATTCGTAGAGCTTATATATTGAAAGGTACTTGTCAACCACGAGACAGAGAGTTTCCTAAAATATTAATTGGAAGTATTCAACGACGTTTTAATCCTAAATGGTATGATGAATTTGGTAATTGGTTGGAGTATAGTTCGGCCAAAGATGCAGTTTTTTATTTATGTTGTTATTTGATGGGTTCAGAGAATCATACAAGGATATCAAAAAATGAAAACTCGTAGAGAACAATTGTAAAAACTACGTATATTGTATGAATTCTAATGTATAATTAATTTTTTTCTATATTGTCTTTTTATTTATCTTTTTGTTAAGTTTATTTGAATATTTGTTATTTAGTGACGGATACAAATACTCTGAAATATTTTTTCAAATTTTTGTTCAGCTCGTTTGCGATTGCTCAGAGCTGACTTCTGATTCAGACCTTTGTCTCTTGTTTCTCTTCCGATATTGTGTTTCCTCACGTGTAATCTCTGGATTGTATTGGATTAATGGCGCACCTGAAGACCTGGTCATAAACAAACAAAGAAAATAATTTAATACCGTTGAATCCCCGGCAACGACGCCAAAATTTGATGGGTGCCGAGACCGTCAAAATAAATTAAGTTACAATTTACCATGCACGTATATAATTTAATTACAGTATGTGGTAAAAGGATCGTTCCTCAGAGATTCGGTGGATTAAAATCAATTCTTTGTATTAATTAAAAAGGGTGGTAAATACCAATATGAGTTGTTGGTTGGTTGCAAGTAATTTAGATTAACAGAATTAAACAAAACAAAAGATGTAGTGGATGATATTAATTAGTGGATGATGACTTCCTAGTAAGGATTTCTTACAGCTCATGATTCGAATAAGTTGATCATAGATGCAAGAGTGGTAAACACTAAACTTATAGGAAGGCTATAGAGACCAGGTATTGGTCACCTAGATCTCCTACTTTCCTCCTATACAAGACTTTCAAAGAGACACTCTATTGGAAGTCCCTAATCACCCTAACAATCCTAAGAGACACTCTATAGGATTTAATCAGGGCAATTGATAGACGCAGGGAAAGACCTAATCCCAGGCCTGGGATAGAGATTCGTGTCTATCCTATAAACCAGATCTGATCCTTCTTCTAGTTGTCACCCGCTAGTTGCCTTCGTATTTCTCTTAGCAATGTAGACTCCAAAGCAGCCAGAAAAGACTATAATCGTTCAAACCTTATGTGAAGCTGATCAGACTTTACTAAGAACAGGGACAAACTGTCATGCAAACAAGAAGAATAAGAATACAAGCATAGTGTGTGTGAAGTGCTATTTGATCTCACAACCTAGGAATCATGGCTCCGAATCCTTACTAAGAAGAGGGCGTTTAGCCTATAAGAGACATAACAATAATAATAATAATGAGATGTACATAAACTGAATCCAAATTATATTGAAAATAAGAGAATAGTTTAAGCTGCAACAATGGTAGAAAATTCGAGAGAGAGAAGATACGAACCTCTTCTTCTCAGCGGCAGCTTTAAATAGCAAAAACCTATCCCTAGTTCAAAGTTCAAAAGACGAAGAGAAGATTGATATCTACTCTTGCGGGATTGTTTATTTAAATACAAAAAGAGGGGATTGGTAATTCTAATCGATGAAGGAGTTCTAGTTACAGATGAACTTCTTTTCTTTCGGAAGACTCCAGCTAGATTCTTCAAATCCGCTCACGGCCCATGAATCAATCTTGCGGCCCAGATAGCTTTTTAAGTCGGTTGACTCTGGTCAACGCTTCCAAATCCTCGGCTTATCCCAGGTCTGGGATCCTATCCTTCTTTGCTAAGCAAAACAGCTCTGATAGAGGCTCTTTTGGCTCCTATTGGTAATTTCTGCTTCTCAGCAGTGTCTCTGTAGAAAAGGAGTGAAAGAGCAACAATTAGCAGTATCATCATCCCAAAACAGAAGTAAAAGGATGATGAAAAGATGACTTTTTAGCGTTCTATCAAATCCCCCACACTATCTTATGCTTGCCCCCAAGCATTTCTAAACTAACACAAGACTCAACAAAACAAAACACATATAAACAAAGATCAATCAGTATCTACTTCAGAGCACCCAATTCATCACATAAGATCCACAGATACTTAAGCTCAAAGCTCCATCCAATATTACCAAGGCTTGACCAAGACCCGAAACTCACCTGATCTGATATAGTCCCATAATCGAGTGCTTAGCAATCGATTCCTGCAGTTGAAAACACATAGAACAATTCTTATTTCCTTCTACCACCCCCTTCACATTGACTAGATAGATTTTCAGCCTACCCCCTAGGCATTTCCTAATTCCTTTTTTAAATTTGATCAGCTGAAGTTTCTTAGTTACCCTCGCTTAAATTAGGCCTGGGTACTAAGACATTCTATTTTTCCTTTTTTAGAGCTGATTTTAGTTCCTTGGATATTCTTGCTTAAATTAGGCATGAATACCAAAGCAGCAACATAATATTTTTATTCAAAAATTTTCATAGCTGCTAAACTTCTAAAAATGATTTCAGGGGTAGGCCTATAGAGATAGTCAATGTGTCAACGGTAGTAGGGTAAAGAATGCCAGTTCTACATATTTTCTCTCGCAAAATTCAATCATCAAGCCCAAGTATCATGACCCTATGTAGATTGAGTGAGTTTCACAAGTATTGGAAAAATTATACCTTGGTAATAAAACATGGACTTATGAACTCAAGCATCTTTTGTTTCCTATGTGATGCAATGCATACTCTGAACCTGATTTTCATGATCTTTGTTCGGACACACAAAATTTATCTACAAACATGCAATAAAATCAAAATAAAGCATGCTCAAGACAGACAGACACGACTCTAAAGTGATAATTTGAAAAATAGACTCTTTATACTGACTCTAACAAACAATCAAAACAGATCATCAACACAAAAAGTCTCCCCCACACTAGATGACACTTTGTCCTCGAAGTGTGAGAGAGAAAAAAAACTCAACATTTAACTAAAATAAAATAAATAACAAGGAAAAGAAATACCCGGGCAAATCATGGGTTGGGTGGGAAGGTGCTTTGCATGAATTTCTCCAGGAGCTGCTGTTGAATATCATTTGAATGCTTTTGGTCCTCAATCAGCGTTTGGATCTGAGATCCTAGCTGCTCAACAGTCTTCTGCAAAAGCTCCTGGTGAGCCATCAATCTGGTCAACATGGTTGCCATGTTTTGCGTCTCTCCCCCAGACCTGGGATTCTGGTTTTGTGGTGGCTGTGATCCCTGGTCTGATGTAGAGGCTAGTTTCTGTGCTGGAATGCTTTCTCCTGCCACAAAGTCTTTTTCAAAAATGAAGATCCCTTGGTTATAAGGGTTTTACTACATGCCATTTTAAAATATTTTTTACCTTAATAATGCATGCGTCCCATTAAAATAAAATGTTAACATTAATGTAGGAAATATTACAATAATATTAATCCCATTTAAAAACAATCATACATAATCACAATACCACGCACTATAAAGTTTTTTTAAACATTAATCCTATACACAGGTAGGAAATAAACAATAATACATAATCAAAATATTACACACCATAAAGTTTTTTTTTAACATGAATCCTATACACATGAATCGAAATGACACGAGACCGAATCTCAATGGAACGTGATAGCAATGTCATTTTGCTACTTACAATACGCTGTCGCGTAATTAAGTCGTTTGCAAAGAATTCTTCTTGCCATACGGGCTTGGCTAACGACATGTGCCTTTAGGACCCCTACTTGAGGTCGCCAAACGGACTGCGGGCGAACGTGTTGCTTCTATCCCGAATTCTAATTTAGAGACATTCAGTCATAATCCAATATACGGTAGCGTAGCTTTACTGACTTTTCAACTAAACGCGATGACCAATTGTGCAAATCAACAGTTTCTCTCGTATTAAGTTGGATTATTATTGCGACGTTGTCATCAGTAGGTTAAAATTAACTTGTCTCACGACGGTCTAAACACAGCTCATGTAACTATAAGTTGAGCAGTGAACGTGCGAACGTGCGGCTAAGAGGACACCAATATGCACCAAGGTAAAGTCCTACAATCTTGCCAATAAGTTCAGATACCAGTATATGCATCAGGATACTATGACAGAGGGTTGGCTAGGAATTTAGAATCACCTTTTTAG
Source organism: Viola odorata (assembly GCA_963691705.1). Lineage (NCBI taxonomy): Eukaryota > Viridiplantae > Streptophyta > Magnoliopsida > Malpighiales > Violaceae > Viola > Viola odorata. The sequence goes on along the minus strand of OY829543.1, from coordinate 64,977,829 downwards.
CATCTCTGGATACAACATAATTCCGTCCTTCATGTCCCAATAGTTGCTCTAGTTTTCCTCCTCTGCGTTTTTCATTGTCACCCGTATCTCCAGCAACCAGATTTGAGTTGCGCGCGTACATACTTAACTTGCCCGTTTCGGAAATTGAGGCTTCGCTCATTTCCATCCAAGTGAGGGAGATGAAAACGGAGATGTCGATGGTGTTGATAGGACAGGACTGTTCTGGCGAAGGAAGGGAGTCCGGTTGGAGTTAGTAGGAGATGATGCACCGTTAGTGATGATGAACAGAGAAAGAGAGATCGATGGTGGTGCGGTATTGACGATCTTGAGCACTGAGGGAGACGAGAGTGTGGTGTGATTGATTGGGACTAGTGTACTGGAGATAAATTTTAGGCTTTTTTCTCATTTTTTTAATGATTTTTTACCCCGGTGCCTAAGGTCGGGTGGGCCCCACATATTTTCGAAATTAGGTTTTTGAATTTATTTTATTATTTTAAACTATTTTTTCAAAATTTTAAAAGACAAGCTGATTTAGAGTTTACTAGTTTAGGGTTTAAGGTTTTTAGCTTTACGGTGTTGTGTAAAATGAACTTATAGAATTAAAATTAGATGATAAATTGAATAAAGTAAAATATTAAGATCTAGAAAAAATAAAAAAATAAAAATTAAACATCTCTCGGTATGAATGTAATATAACGGTATACATATACAAGTGTATAGTCTACTAACAATGTTCATTATGAGTTAATGTTATTATCATTTTAAGTTAATCATTGTATTGTTTTTTTCTGAGTCTAAAGCTCTGTTGTGAAATTGATTGAATATGAAATTTGAAGCAGCCCAATCATAATTTGTTGACATGTCATGTTATAATTTTGTCAGTATATAATTTATTTGTTGCCATTATCATGGCGTGTAGCAATTTGGATTAAAAAAAATAAGAAAAGGATTAATATATAAAAAAATCATAAAATTCTTTTTATTCAAATGCTGAATTTTACTAAAAGTATATTTCGAAACTTTTAGACAAATAAAAAGTGCATAAAATAGGCACTGAGCCTTAAATATTTACAAAAATAATAATTGAATATATTTTTAATATATATGTACCATTAATAAATGATAAAATACTCAGGATAAAAAGAAGGTTGATATTAAGTTAAAGATGTAAAATAAAAAAAGTTTAAGGATCAAAAGTTAATACGAAAGATGAAAAAATAATCTTGGTGAGTCGGTGACATTTGATGAACCAAAATAAAATTTTGGTGGCAAGATTGTGAATTTTTTTTTTTTGCTAGTGACATACTAGTTGAGAGAGAATATTTCATAATAGTAAAATTGAACATATTTATTTTATTAATAAAGTGACATAGTTGAGAGAGAATATTTCATAATGGTAAAATTGAACATATTTATTTTATAAATAAAGTGAGACTCAAATTGGAAACCATACGTGAATCAATTCACACGATTCATACACTCAGAGCGTGAAGGGGTGGGCACATTTTTGAAATTCCCGAATTCCGAATTTTCTGATCCAAATTTTCCGAATTTCGGTTCAAATATTTCGGGTATCAGAAAATTCAGGTTCGGGTATGTAATACCCGAAATTATTTCGGGTTCGGATCGGAATGGGTTTTGGGAAATTCGGATTCCCGAAATATTTGCTTTTGTGGTTTTCCGAAATATTAATGCTTTAGTGGTTTTCAATTTTCCATTATTGGTTTTCCTTCCTTCCTTCCTTCCCACAACACAAACGCACGCACGATCTCTCTCTCTCTCTAGTCCAGTATATCCATCTTCAGCCAAAATCACAGCCATCGATGGCCCTAACCACAACGCACCACGACCGTCTCATCTCACTCTCTTCTCTCTCGATCGAAACCACAGCCAGTCAGCCACCGATCTCCAGTCCCTAACCACAGCCACCGATTTAATTCTCTCTCCTCGCCGTCCACCCATCACTTCCCTCCTCTGCTCGCCTCCTCTGTCGACTGTCCCGGACCTCCCGGTTCCAGATCTACGATGTGATTTCCCGCGTCCGCATCGACCGCGACGGCGTGGGTTACATCACCTCGATGCCTCTTTTGACATCACAATTGATTCCAAAAAAGTAAGTTTTCAATATTTAACTGAAATTGACTAATTATAGAGCATTATCATCTCTGGTTATTGAAATTGATAAATGTAATTGAAACATTAATTAATTGTTGGATGAGATATGTGTGTTGCCCTGAGTTAATTTGTTGGTTGCGATTTGATTTGGGATTAGATTAATTGGGTTTTGATCGAATGGGTTTGAATTTCGGAAATTCGGGTTTCCGAAATTCTAATTCGGGATCGGAAAATTCGGGGACTGAAAATTCGAGTTCGGGTTCGGGATTTTTTCTGAGTATTTCAGAATCCCGATACCCAAAAAATTTTATTCGGATATTTCTGAAATACCCGAATGCCCACCCCACAACTGGTTTAATTAACTAATTTCAGATATTCATAAATCCCAACGGCAGTCCGCTGCTGGGCTAATTCTATTAAATGAAGGAAATGGATTTTTTTCTTTTGAAGAAAAAGGAGAAGAAAAGAAAGGTGGGCTGATGACGAGGAGAAATTTTTAGGTGTATCGGGATGACACGGACCAGTAAAAATTAGCCACGTTATTATTATTTTTTTAGATAGGTTCGGTATACCGTACCACCTTTAATTTCATTACATCATTTGTTGTTCTTCGCATCTCATTTCTTCTTTAATTACATTACATCGTAGCACTGGCTTCTGCCTCCCCCGGTCCTGAATTATCAACTCCCCTGGTCAGCCAATCAACAATCTTCATTTAAGTTCCCATGTTGCATCAGACGCTTATTTAAATCAATAACAGTAACTATATATATAGTACTCCCTCCGGTCGCGTAAGAATGTCGTTTAAGACATTCTTCCGCGGTCGACAAAGCATGTCGTTCTCGAGATCCAAGAATTCTTTCTCCCATTTCTGACCGTTTTACCCTCGATCTCTTTCATCTCTCACTCACTCACCGTCTTCATCTTCATCAACATCAATTACCGATTGCAATTACCCAATCAATTTAAACTCATCTGCAATTGATTTCTGCGTTTTGGTTGCAATTGATTTCTTGATTGGGTAATTGATTGGGTAATTGCAATTGCTCTTTGATTTCTGCGTTTGATTTCTGCGATTGGTTGCAATTGATTTCTTGATTGGGGAATTGATTGGGTAATTGCAATTGCTCTTGTTTCTACAATTGATTTCATCAATCATCTTCATCTGCAATTGATTTCTGCGTTTTGGTTGCAATTGATTTCTTGATTGGGTAATTGCAATTGCGCTTGTTTCTGTTGGTTTTGGCTGCAATTGATTTCTTGATTGGGTAATTGATTGGGTAATTGCAATTGCGCTTGTTTCTGTTGGTTTTCGCTGCAATTGATTTCTTGATTTTGGTTAATTGATTTCTGCAATTGATTTCTGCAGATTGTTGTTTAACTGATGAAGATGGTTTGAAGGGCAAGAGCAAGGAAGGGCAGCTTGGTAATCACACACGGACGAACAGTGCGGCCTTAATCCGTGTGCCCGGTCGCGAAACGACATTGTTTCGCGACCGGAGGGAGTAAGAAGTATCAAGGTATTATTGCTTTGACATTACTTCCAGCGTATTCTATTCTTATGTTTCTTTTCTATTAGTCCAATTGTCATATATCCGCCTCTCTTGAACCTGTTTTTTTTTAAAATTAAAGCAAATATTAGCCAACTGTAAGATGGCTTTCAAAAAAAGAGAGTGAAAATTCAGAAATATGATCACCTCTAAAGTTTCTGCAGCATTGTTTAAGTCGAGAATACCATCTTTAGCATGCTTAATTAGATTGACAAATTTCTTAAGTCAAAAGACCTAGGGAACATACTGTTTTTCTTGCAAGTCATTATCAGTAAATTTAGGGAACTAAATTTCGGTATACCGAAATATATTAGTTTTTTTCATTGTATTATATTATATTCAATATTAGTACACTCTAACTGTCCTTAAATTTGTATTTTTTTTACCATAAAATGTCTCTAAGTGATTATTAAATCCAACCAATCCTCATAATTTCTAGAAATTACAAAAAATAATATTCAATATTTTTACAATATTTTTATCCTACATCATACGCTACAATATTTCATATAAATTTTTTACTATGCTAGTATAAAATTTAAAATAAAATTTAAATTACATTTTTATAATAGTCTATCCTAATAAAATGTAAGGATGGGCGAGTGATCTAAGGAGTCTACCGATGTGGGAGTTATAATTGTGATTGGAATCGAATTGGAAGTAGAGTTTGAATGGGAATCAGTAAAGTCACACCAATATTATAAATATAAAGGTTCTTAATTAGTTTCGTGCTGCTATGATTGAAGAAGGTAACAGAATGGATATTGTGGCGGCAGCCATATTGTGCGACGACCGAGATTCTTGTTCGTCTGCCACCGGAATCAATATTCAGGTATCGGTCCGTCTCCAATGCAGTAGTTCAAATGAGAACTCAATTCCAGAATCAAATTTGATTGATTCCACGTGAAGGTGAACCGACCCCAACCCCAATTCTGATTCCACCCTCCTCAGCTCGCCACCCGAACCGACCTGGACCACAATTCTGATTCCAACCTCCCCGCTCGCCACCCTCCTCAAGAAACTCTAACTCCGATTCGACGTCGTCGTTGGACTTCTCAGCAAGCCACCCAAATTCAAAGTTGCCCGACTGAAAATGAAAATGGGAGATCTATCCATCTGCAATTTGAGGAAAGATTATTTTGGATCTGCAATTTCAGGAAAGATTATTTTGGAGAACAAACCCGCCCAATCTTTGCAATCTTTGCAGACGCATCTGCAGACGAACAGAAACTTGATGGGTAATCTTCCGAGTATCTCTGCAACCAAGGCAAGCAGGAATTTGAAAGAGAGAAAGAAACGAAGGAGAAGGCTGAGCTCTGATGGTAATTAGTTACATCAAACTGTCCCTATTTTGCCACCACGACTTTCACGTAATTGAAACACATTAAATTTTGTGTCTGCAATTACGTGAAAATCATGAAAATCATGGCATATTAAATTTTGTGTCTGCAATTAAGTGAAAATCGTGGGGACTGTAAAAACAGATTACAAACCGTCCGTCTCAGAGCTCAGCCTTCTCCTTCATTTCTTTCAATTTTTTCAAATTCCTGCTTGCCAAAATGGATTCCGTAACAAAAGACCATGTTCCTGAACTAAAAGATATGAAAGATTTGGTTGCAGAGATACTCGGAAGATTACCCATCAAGTTTCTGTTCGCAAAGGGTGGGCTTGTTCTCCAACCCAATCTTCTCAAATGCAGATGGATAGATCTCCCATTTTCATTTTCAGTTGGCTTCAAAGCTGGGATGACAATTTTGAATTTGGGTGGCTTGCTGAGAAGTCCAACGACGACGTCGAATCAGAGTTAGAGTTTCTTGAGGATCTTGATGAGGGTTGAGCTGGTAGGTTGGAATCAGAATTGTGGTCCAGTCGGGTGGCGAGAGGAGGGTGAGGAGGGTGGTGGCAAGCTTCACGTGGAATCAATCAAATTTGATTCCGGAATTGAGTTCTCATTTGAACTACTACTGCACTCTGCTTTGCTTTGACGATGAAGAATATGGAAACAAGTATCGATACGGTGGGTCTTTTTTCTCTCTCAATCCTATATTGAGAGAGTGCTTGATTTGATTATTTAGGATTTAGTGCTGAGCAGAATGAGTACAAGGTGCTGCATTGTTGTTTTAGCTGTGTAAATCTGTATCATGGTGAAATCTACTCTATTGGTGGGGACTGGGGGACTGGAGAAGCATTGAAATAAACACTGCATGCATAGGATTCAAGCAGTAGGGACTGGAGAAGCATTGAAATAAACACTGCATGCATAGGATTCAAGCAGTAGGGAGCAGAGTACATTGATGGGTTTTTTTGGTTTGTTGCATTAATTTCGAAACGTGTGTTAAATGATTGTTTGTGTTCATCCTACTTTGTGGAGGACGGTTGGGATAGTCTGTACAGATGTGGATTATGTTGGAGTATGGCACTAAGGATTCTTGGACTCCACTGCATGTCATTTGGCAGGAGCCATATGATCTTTCTATGGAAGATTTTAGCGCTCTGTTCTCGTATATCAGGGAAATGTTCACGTGTAGTAGTACAGGTGATTCCTCCTATAATTCTAAAGAAAAGAAAGGTAGGCTTGTTGTTAAGATGGGTCGTTGTAAACTACATTCGATAATTGAGCCTATTGCGTACAAGCCTAGCTTTGTTTCACTGAAGGAAGTCGCGAAGGAAGAACAAGTTATAGTCTCAAGGTAATGACCATTGCCTATCCAATCCAATGATTAGTTTTGTCTATACTATGTCTTTGAATATTTGGCTGCGTTCTGAAATTAGAGTGTCTTACAATGCAGGTCAACTTTGGAAGCAGAAAAATTGATGAAGCTACGTGACGTGTTGAGTCTTTAACTCATCAAAACTTTAGACCAGTGAGCTGTGGTTTCAAAAATTTGTTCGAACTTCTGTGCTTTGATGTGTTTTAAGTGCTTTGATGTGTTTTGTTCGAATTAAGTTTAGACTCTTTTGAATAAAAAAGCTAAGATGAATTCTTGTGCTCTGATGTGTTTTAAGTGCATACTATTCTAATTTCTTGATCCATCGTCTTGATGCGTCAACATCTGAAATTACCATCGGCAGACCATGGCGTTCCCTCCCAAACAGCTCACTGATCTGGATCAGACAATGGAGCAGGATAGAACTGGGGGCTCTTAGGCCTATTTACTGATATGATGGATGGTTGGTGATAGGCCGGCCTGGTAGTCTAAAAAGCTGGCCCAGCCCCATTTTCTCTACTTAATTTTTATTATCCTATGGAAATTAATAACTGGATTTTTTGTTTATGTTTTTCATGAAATAGTTATTCCCGTGAGAGGGTTTTTATCAAGAAAATCATCCATTTCCGAGTAGATGATCCAATTCGATGAATCGGTAATTTTTTTTTTTAAAATGAAATATTAAATTAAATCAATTGCACTAACTATATACTATCAACAAAGTTTAGACATACATTTTCTTCAATTATTATTAAGGATTAAAAACACCAACTATTGTGGGGTCCAATGTAAATTAGATGTCATAAGTTAATAATTAATCAATGACCATGTTTTTTATAACCAATGAGTCCGTGAAATTCGTGTAAAGTAAGGATGGTTAGGCTCGAGTTTAATTTCCTAAAAATAGACAGTGAAGCATTGAGTTGTGGAATGATATTTATTCCAGTTATGCACAGAGTAAACGAAAAAACAGCACGAAACCTGATCAAATCATCAGAACAAACTCAAGGAATGCATGTTTCCATGTTATAGGAGATGGGTCTTTCATTTTACTATAACAACACAACAACAATGATAAAAGGGTTTGCATTTGGTCTAAACGGAGAAGTAAAGCGTAGGAGACAAACCTTGAAGAAGCGAAGAAAGGCCAAAAGATGCGGGAAGAGATGGATTCGCAGCTGCCGCTAGAAGAGAGGGAGGAGAATATGGGTGGAATTATAATGAAGGGTTCTAGTTAGGGATTCTACACAGTCACAATACAAGGGTTTCCAATTCAGTGCGGGCGTGACATTCGTAGGTAAAACTCGCAGCCATTTAGTACTCGACACGTAAGCAAGACTAAGTTAGCTTTCACTTGGGCCTGAACCTTTGGTCTCCTCCGGTGGGCTTGTGCTTAGGTCCACTGCAATTAGCTATCCGAGAAAAACAAAAATAAATAATACCAAAAGAAAATACTAAAGCTATTTATTTGCTGTGTATGTTTCCACAAAATAGCTTTAAATCATCTTGATAAAATTTCTAAAATAAGCTCTAATTCCTATAATTTTTTATTCATATTTAAAATTTTCTAATTTTCTAAATTTTGATATATTATCATTATTATATAAAACTATATAAAACTGGTGATTTACTTTTCCGATCTTCCTAGGTTTTGTTTTTTATACCGAATGTAGATGATATTAATCATGCTCGAATACCATCGGCTCCCAAAAGCCACTGCGCCCACGGATATGCCTTTAATTATAAAAAAGCCTAATGAACTAATTTTTCCAACATAATGAAAAAATACATTTTTTAGTGGGAGAAGAAAGAATAGAAGTTGCAAATATAGGAATGAATCTTCAATACGCCTCCATTTTATGCATGAAACACGAGATCGTCTATTTCCATGAAGAATTTACCAAAAATTTACAGGCCATTTTAAGGCACATATGAGAATGGGAAGAAATAACAGCATCCTGGATATAATTGTTGGACTGGTTAGGATCCAATACCCAGCGTATCTCACTCATACATGTTTGGTGTCTCCACAAAAACCATAGTGAATTCTCCAGCCTTCCTATTGTACGAAAAGATGCCATTCGCTAACTGTACAATATCACCCAGTTCTAATGGATCGCACTCGTCGCCCCAGGAAGTGAACTGAAGTAGTCTCATCAGCTACGAGCGCCAACCATGTCTTGTTCTGGCCTTCCATGATTGTCCTGCCTTTGTCCAAAACTATGAACTGGGTATTGATGTTGTTATGTGCAGCAGGCACTATGTCTTTCAGATGCACCATTTTCCCCTGTAGGCGCAAGTAACTCTGGCTTCAAACTATGAACAGAAAAGCATTGGTAGTAAATATTCATGATTGAAATAACATCTCAATGAATCATCTCACAAACTAATACGGTAAAATTAGGGAATTGATCAAAATTTCTATGACTAACTTACAAGGACGGTTACAAATAGTGCTAGTACAACTCAATAACAAAAAGATTATCATCCAAATGTAAACAGGCAATCATGAATCATCACCTGTGACTTATCATACTCCGATCAATAAAAATTAGCCACGTCATTATTATATTTTAAAGATGACCAAAAGGATCGATTCTTTCATTATTTTTCATCACCAGTAAAATTGTTTCTGATGTAATCAACAGACATCCGGAGTCTGGTTAAAACAACAACATATGTACATTTTCGAGAAACGATTCAATTCATACTATTAAAAGAAGATGGTTTAGATATAAAAATATAACCAAAGTAATACAATATTAAAAATGATCTCTAGTCTCTACTCCTCTCTTACAAGTTCATTGACATAAGAAGAGGTACAATGATTTTCATAAAAAATAAGGTTCTTAAATCTATTGGTGGCTTAGCATAGCTTGGCTAACAATACCAGTGGTCTCAATGTATCGATCAAAACACCTGGAGATGCAATGAATAGAAAAATAGATTTTAGAGGTCTGCAACAACGACTCACCTGAAATTCCTGAGAATAGTGAGGGTTCTACTTGGGGATGAAGATGATGACGACGTTAATGACGAGAGTTGATTACAACAGCGACTAAAATCGTGATGATGACGACGGCAATGCCGAGAGTCGATTACAATGTCGAGCTTCTACTTGGTCGTGTCTTTTCGTTTACAAGGAAACGTCTTTTCGTTTAAAAGATGGAGAGTCAAAGGGTAGAATGACGTGACTAATTTTTAAAATATAATAATGATGTGGTTAATTTTTATTGGTCGGGGTATGACAAGTCACGGCATCCCGTACACCCAAGAATTTCTGGATGACGAGGCCCTGAAATGGAGAAAAAAGGCCGAAAGCCCAAATGATAGGTCTGCCTTTGAAGTTCCAATGAATGGAAGGATTAAAGAACTTCCTCTTCCTCTCCCATCCCATCCCATCCCATCTCATCTCATTCCCATCCTATTGTCAATTTCCTACCTGATAAGTTGATAATAGTAAATAGTAGTAATAAATAATAAGAAGAAGAAGCAGCAAGCAGCAAGAACCAATAATATACCATTTCAATCCGGAGGAGACAAAGAAGAAGAAGAAGCAGCAAGCAGCAGGTGGAGGATCTATCAGTAACAGTGTCAGTATCAGCATCCACATCTAAGGTTGTTGTTTTCCTTCATATTTCTTCTTCTTTCTTCAGTTTCTCTATCTCCCCGATTTCTTACCCGTACCGAATCCCCCCATCAGCGTTTTTTTTGCCGAGTCAAATAATATTTTCTTTAGGGTTCAATAGGTAGTAGGAGTGTACGATGGGATTTGATAAGAAAAAAGAGAATACAACAAGTGATTCCGTATGAATTGCAGGCTGATCTGGTAATTTTTTTTCTGAAATTTGGTGCCCAGGCCCCAATTCCTCACTACTGGATCCTTATTATCACCTTCCTCTGCATCCTCGTCTTCTGCTCATGCGAGAGTGAGATATTCATTTCCTTTTCCTTTTTCCCTTTTTCTTGTCTGGATATAATAATCATATCAATTTTCCTTACCTGCGCATTATTACAATTACACAGCGCAGAGAAATGCACCTGACTGGGAGTGCAAGTGTCTCCAGGAATAATCCCACTGCCACTACCGCTACTGCTACCAATAACCATAAATCCACATCTCTGTCCCAATCTCAATCTCTCAGGAGGTTGGGTTTGTGTTCCCAAATAGCCACCCACTCCTCCCCAATTGTTTTCCCTGAGAAGCAGAAACGCAGCAAGAAGGTCAAGGCAGCAGCTGCCAGGCGGTGCTCTGAGCCCATTCCTCATGACCCATTCCCTTTCGATAAACCCAATCCTGATGAGCATCGAATCGACATAGGATTAGAAGCAGCAGCAGCTACAGCTGGAGATGAAAAGTCTGACTTGTTGGGAATGGGTTGTGTTGTCTTCTCAGGCAAACTCATCTTGGATAAGAGAAATACCCCCTCCTTCAATAACACAGACCAAACCTCTACTGACATGGCCAACCGAGAAGCCGTGGACGCTAAGCTTACTACCAAGGCCTTTATTTGGGGATCTCAAATGTTACATTGTGACCATGTTATCTCCGTAAGCATCCATTGCTGTCACACACCACGTATAAATGCCACATAGTTTAACCTTGGCAATCTACCTACTACCACTTTAGAGAACTCTATTGATAATTTCTTTTTTGCTTGTGTCGCCTTTTTTGCAGGTTTCCTATAACGTTGGTGTTAGACATTTTACTGTGCACTCATACCCATTAAAGAAGGGCTCTTGTGGTCTATCTTGTTTTATCAAACCTAAAAGAACTCGTAAGGACCATCGTTTCTTGGCTTCTAGTGTGGAAGAAGCACTTCAGTGGGTTGGTGGCTTTGCAGATCAGCAGTGCTACGTGAACTGTTTGCCTCACCCTTTGGCGTCTTCCAAGAAACATGCTTCTTCAGAATTACTACCAACAGACCCACCTCCGGAGCTGCTCTTCAAGTGCAAGAGTCCACCCAAGATGCTTGTCATATTAAATCCACGTTCAGGACGTGGTCGTTCAAGTAAAGTTTTCCATGGGATTGTGGAACCAATATTTAAGGTACGTTTTCATTTTTTTTATATGCATTTGTAGCGAATTATGGGTTCTCAATATTGGAATATGCCACAAAACTTAACTAGCTTCATTCCTGGCATAACCCAAATTTCCTCTTCAAATTCATATACTGTTTGTGTTAGAGAGTACTTTTTTCATGGTTCAAATTACTCTCGTGCAGTTTCATCCATCAGTGCCTCTTCCCCAGACTTATTATCTATGAGTTTGGTTATTACTTTTGAACTAGTTTCTTGCTCTGTATGTGCATATTGCCTAATATTTTATACCACAATTTCCCTTTCTTCGAGAGGCTATGGTGTAGGTCTGTTAGATGATGGTTGCATCTTTCAAATTCTGAAACACTTCTAAAGAGTAAAGAGGCACTTTTTGTAGCAGCATACAAGCCACAATTTTTTTGCCATAATAACTTGTCCACCTGTTTGGTAACTTACATGAGGTATGCAATAAATCACATATGAAGTGTGGGAAAAACATAGATTTTGTTGGTTTTGGGAAGTTAGTATCAGAGTAAAAACTCGCAAACTTTCCCATCGTCCAATTTAAGAACTCTCTGGGTTTTGTTCGTATACATTACTTTCCCCTATGTGAACTTATGATTCGTATCAAACTCTAAATCTGGTCCTTAATATCCTCTCCACTGCTGAAAAGTAGAGTTCCAATTTGATCAATGCTTGCTTTTATTATTTTTCAAACTGAAAAGGAAAAATGAATGCCATTCCTGTTCAATATTCATGGTTAGTTCATGCAACTAAAGATGCTTAATTGCAGCATTAGATTGTCTGGTTGCTTCTTGCGCATCATTGTAAATACTGCCAGTTAGTCCTTGCCAACTGTTTTTTGATGGAATCGATCTTCACATTCGCAGCCCTAGCTTCAGTGCTTCCATCTGGGTGCTTGTTGTTTGACCCTGCTAATTTGGAGAACTTTATCCTGGCAGTACAATGTTATTCATCCTTAGTTAGTTTATCAATTCATGTGAGATCACACAAGCCATTCTTTCTCACTCTAGCTTTACTATGTTGTCACTGACACTAACCCCTAGCAGGTAGGGAGGGTTGGTTAGATGGATAATATTGTTTCGGTGTGCTTATCAAGTAGAGTATATTAATGAGTTCTGCTTTTTTGGGTTCACTTAAATAGCTTGAAGTTTTGGTTATTCTTCCTCATGTTTAGTGACTGGTTCAGACCATTAAGGATTTGTGTTTCTTATTTGGAATCTGATGTTTAACCTTATTTGGCTGTATGAGTTCGATACTCCGACTCTTAAAGTATGTGTCACTTGATAAAATTTGGTACCACTTAAGTCGCCCGAAAGGGTCTAACATGGTGGGGTCTGGATTAGTCTTTAGGGTTTTGGGTTCAATGTGCTGCCTATCCATGCATAGAACCATATTTGCGCATAGAGCTAGGAGACTTACGTGCAAATTCTTTTGTGTTCTTTAAATGAATGCTGAGACTGCTCTTTATCTACAGAGATTATGTTTCTTCTTCACCATGGGTAGAAACGTGCATATAAAATAATTGTGTAGCATTGATTTGCGTCAATATTTATACGCCATTCAACCCATGACAGCTTGCAGGGTTTAAATTGGAAGTAGTTAAAACAACTTCTGCAGGTCATGCTAGGAGTCTTGCTTCTACTGTTGACATCAGCACTTGTCCTGATGGTAAACCTCCTTGCACACCAACTTATAACATGCATGATTTGTTTTTGCTTATATCATTCTGTGACCATCTTTACCATTCTCACCCATTTGTACCATGGCAAATCATTCTAGGGATAATATGTGTTGGTGGTGATGGAATTATCAATGAGGTCAGTACTTTGCCTCTATTTTGTAATTGTGATTCTTGTACTTTTGGAGTAGCCTTTTGCAAAATTCAGTACATCTTTAATGGATTTTATTGCTGTGTGTGGACACATATGTGTGACTTTGTATAATAGTAACTAGCTTACGTTGCTCCGTGTTGAACAAACTCTGTGATATTTTGTAACTGTTCAGGTTCTAAATGGCCTGCTTAGTAGAGAGAACCAAAAAGAAGGAATTTCCATACCAATTGGGATTATACCTGCTGGTTCAGATAATTCACTGGTTTGGACAGTTTTGGGAGTTAGAGATCCAGTTTCTGCTGCAATAGCTATTGTCAAGGTAAATATATTTGTATTCAAGTGTATAATATACTTTTTGTATGCTTGTCTTATCATGATGCATTTTTTTCTTGAATTTCCCTGGTTGATTTTGCATAAAATCTTCTACTTTTGTCTAAAAACTATCGGTTATGTACATTTTTGTACTCGAGGGAGTGAGCAGGCATGCTTTTCTGTCCAGTTCTTAAATATCATGGTCCAATATATTTTCCCTTGTCATGTTATTTTTGGTGGAAATTCTACTTCAAATTTTGCTCTATTCTCCTATCAATGATGCATGTCTGATGATTTCAGGGGGGTCTTATCGCTACTGATGTTTTCAAAGTCGAGTGGATTCAGGCTGGTACTGTTCACTTTGGTATGACAGTCTCATATTACGGCTTTGTTAGTGATGGTAAGTTCATTATCCTGGCGATTAATCTATGGAAAAACTTTTAAAAATCTCAAATCTGTGTTAAGTTCATTTAAAGTAGAATGAGATGTGATATGCATGCTAGAGCTTTAGACCTACCCTAAAATAAAGGATAGGCATAGCAATTAATTATGAGCGCTGCAAAATATTATGATGTATCTTATCAATTTTGATGTTACATTCCTGGATTCTGTACCCATGTCATGAGGTACTAATGGCATTTGACATGAGATAACTTTTTTTCTTTCCTGCTTTGTTTTAAGAATGCACGGAGTGCACACTCATTAACACAATGCTTGCAGCATGTCCACAAAAATCTTGCTCTCGTTGTGTAAGGAAAGGAACATCTAAAACTTTATTAGGATTCTGATCATCTTTCTGTTTTATTTAAGTGGGTCAGAAAAAATGTTTACTGGAAAGAATAAGATATTCAAAACCTACTGTTATGATGTCTAAGGTACTGTGGAGGTATAATATTTTACAACTTTGGACTGTTCATTAGCATGAGCTTAAGTAATTGGGTCCTCTAACCATTAATCAGTTTTTTGGTATTGTTGTGTGATTTTAAAGTTTCTTTATTAATGGCTTTCCCCATCGTAAATAATGGAAATGCTTTTATTTATTTCACGAGATTTCCCATGTGCTGCAGTGTTGGAACTTTCCGATAAATATCAGAAACGCTATGGTCCTCTGCGTTATTTTGTTGCTGGATTTCTCAAGTTCTTATGCTTACCAAAGTACAGCTATGAACTGGAATATCTTAAAGAGGAACCAGAAGGAAAACAGTCAGCTGAGAGAGAAGTAGTTGACATCGCAGATCTCTACACCGATATAATGAGAAGATCGAATACAGAGGGCATTCCTAGAGCATCCAGTTTATCTAGTATTGACTCAATAATGACCCCAAGCCGTATGTCTGGAGGAGACTTGGATACTACCTGTAGTAGTACTCATGCTAGTACTGAACCATCTGATTATGTGCGTGGTCTAGATCCAAAAGCAAAGCGCTTGTCATCTGGTAGGAGCAATGTAACAGCTGAGCCAGAAGTTATTCATCCTCAGTTGCCACTTTCAACAACCCCGAACTGGCCAAGGACAAGGTCAAAGTCAAGGACCGACAAGGGATGGACTGGATTGACCACTGCTCATGATTCTTCTAGATGTTCTTGGGGAAATGCCGCAACAAATGATAGAGAGGATATCTCCTCAACCCTATCTGATCCGGGTCCAATTTGGGATGCTGAGCCAAAATGGGATACCGGAGCTAATTGGGATGCAGAAAATCCTATTGAGTTGCCTGGGCCTTCAGATGATTTGGAAATGGGACTGAAGAAGAAAGCTGTTCCTAGGTTTGAAGATAAATGGGAATTTCAAAAGGGACAATTTCTTGGTATCCTAGTTTGTAATCATGCTTGCAGGACTGTTCAGAGTTCTCAAGTTGTAGCACCAAGGGCTGAACCTGATGATAACTCCATGGATTTGATCTTGGTTCATGGTAGTGGGCGACTTCGGTTGATGAGATTTTTCTTGCTGTTGCAGATGGGAAGACATCTTTCACTGCCATATGTTGAATATATTAAGGTATGGGGGCATACTCAACTGTTTCTTGTGTACTTGAAAAATTAAACTGCATTTGATGTCTTTAAAGTTGCAGCTGTTGACTTGGAAATTGCAGTAATCTGGAATGTGACTAGATGATGTAATTGTCTAAGAGCTTTCCATCAATCAGGAATAAAGGATGGGAATAGACTTATCTTTTTCCTCCTTGATCTGTTTCAATGTTCTAACCCAGGCTTTTGCAGGTGAAGTCTGTAAAGATAAAGGCTGGGAAGCACACCCACAATGGGTGTGGCATTGATGGTGAGTTCTTCCCACTTAACGGTCAAGTCATCTCTTCTTTGCTTCCAGAACAATGCAGGCTTATTGGTCGTTCCCCTAATCATCCAATATGACAGCCACGGGACTTTATTAGAATGCTCGGAAGGATCATGCTTGATGCGTTTTTACCAGTTGATATTGTCATACATGCAGAGTCCTTAAACCAACGAGGAATAGCTTGTGGTTTTCTTCACTTTCTTGTTTTTGGGTCTTTATCCTCTATTGCAAGCCTCCCACCATTGTGCCATTTGATATACATGAGATCCCTGTAAATTTTTTGTGCGGTTATGTGCAATTAGTTGGTCCTTTGTTAATTGTGGTCCTTCCTTTTTATTTTAATCCCATTGTGTTCCCCACTTCCTTATTTCTTGTTGGTATGGCGGTGCTCAATGTATTGAAAAGTGCTTCATTCTTGTGTATTGCTTTGCTTTTACTATGGTCATATCACATTGTTCTTGACATGTTAATATTGTAAAGAACCTCGGCTTTGTTAGTGTTTCTACTTTATAGTTATTTTCTTTGTGGTGCAATAAAAGGAGTTCTTGATTAGCTAGGAGGGGAATGTCAAAGCATTAGTTCTGTTGTTGAATGTTTCCAAGGTCCTTTTATCTGCTCAATTGTACTCCTGTTTCCATCCCCAAGGTTCATTTTTTTCTGTCAGTTGATCTTTTAATTATTTTTTAAGCTACATCAGTATGAAATCAACATAGAATAGAGTCGTTTACTAACATTTTAGAGGGTTCAACATATAAAGTGAAAGGGTTAGAAAATTTTGGTGGGTAGGTAGGGTGAATTCCGTTCCCTTCATGTTTCTCTTAACATGATATCTCAAGATTCTCAACCCTTAAAAATAAATGAATTGTTCAGATGATGTAGTATAATTTTCTTTTATAAGTCACTATATTAAAAGATTGTTTTTTTGGCAAATATAAATTAATAGTTAGACATTTCCTAAAGAGGTTGGCGTTTTTTCCCTTTTCTTTATCCTATCCCTTATTCTTCCTTCCATCATCTCTTCTCTTCCTCTTTTAACCATTTCCATGGCTGAGCACATTTTACAGATTATTGTCATGGTAAAAGAGTACATATTGTTTTTTTTCTTAATCTATCATGTTTCATATAATGTATACATACATACATATATATGTCTCGTCTCGTATGTATACATACATATATATGTCTCTTCTCTTATATATATATATATATATATATATATATATATATATATATATATCAGTGTTTTAAAAATCGGACCGATCCGACAGTCGGACCGGTAAATCGTTGACCCAAGGAGGATTTCGAGTTGGTTCAGCTTTTGGACTGGACTTGCAATCGAACCGGAAAAAACCGGTCGATCCGGCCGGTTTTTATAAAACCGGTGACCTGGTCGACCTGTTATCGACCCGGTTGGGTCGATCTCAAACCAAAAAGACGCCATTTTGGATTTTTTAATTTTTTTTTTAATTTTTTAATTTTTTTAATATATAAAATTTGATGGGCGGACCGGCCCATTATAGATACCGGTTCAATCTAGTTTTATCCGGTTCAATCAACTAAGCTCGAACGATTCGCACTGTACCAATGAGTTAATCCGGTCGAACTTCGGTCAAACCCCGGTTGAATCCGATTGAATCCGGTTCAACGAGTCAACCGGGTCGGTTTTTAAAACAGTGATATATATATATATATATATATATACACACACATAAGAGATGATAGAAGAAGCAAGAAGCAAGGATCCCTTAAGGAAAATGTTTAATTAGTAGATTCGTATACTTACCAAAGATACTACCTTAATTTAGTTCTTTATAAGAGGAAAGTTACAAAAATATCATCTTAATTATTCAATTATTTTTAATGGTTGAAATCTTCTTAATATGATAAATGAAAAGAGAAGATGGAAAGGGAAGAATTTACGTGGATGGAGAAGGGCGTATTTGACTATTTGCTGTGGCACGTAAGAGGATAGAATGAGATTTTGAGTGTGTTCTCCATCCGCACAGCGCTAACAGCCACAAAAGCAGGAGCTCAAGAAGAATCTGAAAATAAACAAGACGGAAGACAGAAAAGAGAGAGAACCAAAGGAGAGATGACTTCATCGTCGCCCTTCTCTTGTATTGATATTATCACCTCCAATCCCAAATTCATCCCCATCTCTTTCCCTATACCCTCCATGATTACGCGGAAGAAGCCGGTGTCATCTTCACCTTCATCGGTCGGCGCTATTTCTGCCAGGCCGCCTCTCTCTTCCGGGATGCGCAACTGCTGCTGCTGCTCAACTTCCAGTATGACAATACCAAGTCCAAGCATGAGTTACAGTAGCAGAAGAAGCGGCGGCAGGGTGACGATTTCATGCGATGTCGGTTTGAGGTCTAGTAATTCCACCGCCGCAGTCGTGGCAGTCGGAGAAGATGGATCTGAATCTGAAGCTGAGATCAAAAACAAGATTGGAGCCAGGGTTAGGGTGAAGGTGCCTGTTAAGGTGTACCACGTGAATCGCGTGGCCCCCGAATTGGATCTTAAGGGAATGGAAGGGAGCATCAAGCAGCATGCGGGCCTGTGGAAGGGAAAGCGAATCTCGGCCAATCTGCCCTACAAGGTGGAGTTCCTCAGCCAAGACGTTCAAGGCCGTGGCCCCGTTAAATTCTTTGCCCATCTCAGGGAAGATGAGTTCGAATTTCTTGAATCTTAACTACCTTCTTTCTTCGTCTATTTTGCTTCGCATATGGTTGCTTCTTTTATCAGGACTAGTACACACCGGCCCACCGTTATATTTTGCTTCTGTCTACTGCCCTGTTATATATGTTGTTGTTTGTAGTTTACATCCCTCCCCGTATTCATTAATCCCATAATTTTTGTGTTCAAAGTTGATGCTTTTCTCCTTCTGCACCTTTTTAGACCAACCAAGACCTCTCTAATCAAAATGACTTGCTTATTTGCGTTTGTTTGGGTTGTATTC
Source organism: Viola odorata (assembly GCA_963691705.1). NCBI lineage: Eukaryota > Viridiplantae > Streptophyta > Magnoliopsida > Malpighiales > Violaceae > Viola > Viola odorata. The sequence goes on along the minus strand of OY829543.1, from coordinate 64,958,993 downwards.
TTTCCCCCCTGCACTAGAAACTTTCTAACATCACTACAAATGCTGGATAAGTACGTATATCCTTGATTCTTTCCTTTCCTTCTACTTTCTAGTCATTAGTACTACTGCCTCTGTTCTTTGTAATGTTAGATCCTTGCCTCAGAGGAAGCTACCCTTGTCCAATACACCTTTTTTTTTCCCTTTCCTGTTGGTCATCCTTTTATTGCTACAAGGATTTCGATAGCTGTGAGACCAAAGCTAGAATTACTCTTTTCATTCTCATTGTAATTTGTCTTTCCTTCTTCTTAAGCTAGCAAGTATCAACTTGCCTAGGGCCGTGTTCTACAAAGTTTCACCAGATAAGGAATGAATTCCATACTTGAGAACTTCTTTTGCAGTTCTATTTAGTGGGAGATAGACCTAATTTCTCAAGTATCTGTAATTCATAGCACTTTGTTTTGATTCCCAAGTTGATTCGTCTCATTCTTGGCCTATCAAAGTATATTTCGCGAATGCTTAGAGTGCAGCGGATTATTGAAGGGGAAACCTACCAGCTTTTCTTTTGTGATCTTCTTCCCATCAACTTGGTTTAGGTGTAAGGAATTCTACTTTAACCTTTCACATGCTGAGCACACTGCTTATGATTTTAGAACTGTGAACCCAAAGTTTCTTTGTCTTCCTTTAAACACTGCTTCTCCCCTTGTTGTCTAGGATATCGCAGCATGGAGTTGTTTGTAATCATGATTTTGTATGGGTGCTTCTCCTAATGACTCAACCACTGGAGATGTGTTTGGAGTTTGGAGTCTTTGGACTGTGACACACTAAGCTTGGCTTCTCCCTCTTAGTGGTAGATTGATTCTCTTATCGTTTTAGGCTGCATTCATGCTCTTCCACCTATCTTCTTTAAGGCTGCTCCTTACTATAGCCATTTGTCTTCTGGATTCAATCGCCAGTGTCGATGGCTGGTTTTGGGAGTTGTGTCATATTGGGAGAGAAATTTGAGATTTCCATTCCCAGGAAGTTTGGAACAGTGACTAACTTGTTTTTTTTTGTGCCTAAAATGATTCCGATCTCCAGTTTGTTGGAAGCACCATAGGATTCTCATTCTTTGTTAAAGCTTGAAAAAAATCAAACAATCCCGCTGACGGCTGATCTTCTTGCGTTTTACTGAATGAATTCCCATTTCCAAAATCATTGTTTGTTAGCATAAGGCTAGTTTAATATCTTGTGAGTGACAGAGAAATGACCACGATTGTTAAGCTAAAGGGATTGCTATTAGTATTTCTGGAGCCATTGGGAGTCTACATTCAACTGTTTAACTGCATACTATTATGTAATGCGGCTACTACCAGTAGTTGAAGAATTACATTTTTTTGGTCAAATAGAAGAATTACTTTTATGGAGCCAAATAGGAGTGTTAGTATGTGACAATTTATATTAAGAAACAATCTATAGCACCAGTTACCTTCTTTTGTAGTAATTTTTTTGTCGGGCTTACTGCTTACAATGCCTCAGCTGCATTCCTTGATTTCTTACCGCATGTTCCTTCATTCCTTCTATAGTTACCGAAGTTGCTGTTATGGTTCTTGCATTTAATATTGGACAGCAAAGGAGAGGATCTAATTAATATTTATGAAATTAAAAAGGGTTGAGAGGCCGTATGATTTAATGAAATAATTTAAAAAGAAGAAAGAAGGATTTCATGTGTTCAGGCTGTTGTATGATTTTGCGGTGGTACTCACTCGGTACCAAAAATGAAAGTTAATCGGACATAAAATTCGTAAAAAAATAGATAATTCAAGACAATGGAGATCATATTGGATAATGATAACCTAACAATTCAATGCAAATGGAGATCGTATTGTTTTTATTAAAATTAAGCATCTACCCTTTTCGAATTTCTACAAAATCGTTAATTTTGAACACAAATCATTAAAAATAGTTAATTTTGACCACTAAAAAGCACCTAAGAAAACGATTAAACATTAAAACGTATTCTTCGGCGATTTGTTCTCTTGATTCTTTTAGAAATCATATTTATGTATTTCAAAAACAACTTATTTTAGAAGACATCAAATAAAGTCTCTTTTATTATTTTAAAAATCTTAATTTAACCCTAAGACAAAAAGACAAAACTAATGATGGATTTATTTTAAGGGAAAAATTGAAATTCGTCCCTCAAGTATTGGGTTGTTTTCGATTTAATTCTTATCTTATCAAAGTTAACTCTACAATCTCTTAAGGTAATTTTCTATCTGTACCAATTTTATATTTTATTAATGTTGACTCATTTTTACATTAATTTTCAAATGATAAAAAATCTAATACGCACCATAAATAATCATTGACGCGATTTTTATTCCAAAGCAAGAATATTTTATTTTTAAATTTCCTTTCAACTTTTCCTTTTTTAATTATTTTTTATATATTTTGGGGTAAATTACATAAAAATTCTATAATTCCACTTAATTGTTTATAATTTAAAAGCTTGATATTGTAACTTGTAAAAAATGTTAATATTGTAACTTGTTGGAAATTATAGGATTGATATGGTAAGTTTTTATGTTATAGGGATTTAAAAAAAATATAAAATATTAAGTAGAATATTTCATAAATTATAGGATATTTACGTACTTTATCTTATACTCCCTCTGTTTCTGAATAATTGACATTTTACTATTCCAGCACGCATTTCAAAGCGGCCGTGCCGGAATAGTAACTATATGATCTCGAAAAAATCTGAAATTTTTTTTCAACGTACGTGAAGGATTAATATACGTTGTAAAAAAATTTCGAACTTTTTCGAGGTCATATAGTTACTATTCCAGCCGTTTTACAAAGCGACAGGAATAGTAGCCAACGACAATTATTCGAAAACGGAGGGAGTACTACTTTATAATCATTGTTTATAATAATAAAATAATGCTATTAAATTATGGTAATTATTTACATCACGAACCATTATTTACAGTGTGAATTAGGTCACTCGATCCCGTAGAATTTAATGTAAACACAAGTCAACATTAGTAGTAGGATGAAATTAGTACAAACAGAAAACCTAAGGGGTTCTAAAGTTAGCTTTGATAGGATGAGAACTAAATCGGAAACAATCCAATACTAAAGGGATGAATTTGAACTTTCCCTTTATTTTAAACTTAAAGCAAAAAAGAAAAGAGCAAAACAATTTTTTTTTTTGGTAAAGAAAAGAAAAAAAGCTTTTGATGTTCTAGTCTAACATCTGAAAGCGCCTCCTTGCTATTCCTCTCTCTTTCATTTAACCTTCCTCTCTTTTTTCCCTTTCCAATTACGTTCTGTTTCTGTTCTCGTTGCTGTTCCTGTTCCTGTTCCTGTTCCCTAATCTCTCTCTCTTCGCAAGTTTTTTTTTAGTTGCTCCGCTTGTGGCGGTGCGGGTGCCGTACAGACTACATCTGAAAGCGCCTCCTTAACCTCCCTCTCTCTTTCATTAACCTTCCTCTCTTTTTTTCCCTTTCCAATTACGTTCTGTTCCCTAATCTCTCTCTGTTCGCAAGTTTTTTTTAGTTGCTCCGCTTGTGGCGGTGCGGGTGCCGTACAGACTACAGTCTATACAATAATACAATTAGAAAGAAAATTAGAATTTAAAAAAATAATAATTAGAGTAATCACTATACTTTGTGCACTGACTGTCACTCTGTCTCCGAGTTGGGACAAAGAACACTCCAGCACAAGAAGAAACAAGAAGCAACACTGAGGCGGCGGCTTCTCTACTGCGCGGTACTGATCCATTCTTTCCTTCTTCGTTTTCTCTTTTCACTTCTATTAATTGTTAAATAGTTCTGGTACCACTTTTCATTCTCTTTCCTCTTGATCCAGTCATAGATTCTGTGTCTGTCTCTTCTTTTCTGGGTTTTTTTTTTATTTTTATTTTTTTATTTTTTTTTGTTTCAGTTGAGTGCAGTGCTGATTGCCCAGATCTGTTGCTGGTTTGTGCATTCATGACCATGGGCGTCATCAAACACATTTCATTAGTTTGAATCTATCAAGAAGGAGAAACAAGAGGTGGAGACGTTCCCCATTACTTCTGCTTCCGATTACTACTAGGGCTTTACTCTCTCTCTTCTCTGTTCATGCCATTGCCATGACTACCAAGCGCGCCTACAAACTGCGTATCCTTTGTTTTAATTGATGAGCCTTTTTATCTGCTCAACACAAACTGCTCTTTGCCCTCCCCTCTGTCTCCTTTTAGATCTGCACTGTGACACTGATTTGTTTATTTGCAAGCCTTGACCCCATTTTGAATTACTTAACAAATGAAATTTAAATAGAGGAATTTGTTGCACATTCTTCCACTGTCAATTGCCTCCAGATTGGGAAGAAGTCATCTCGGGTTCTTGTCACTGGTGGAGAAGATCACAGGGTCAACCTCTGGGCTATTGGTAAACCCAATGCCTTACTGGTCAGTTCCAATTTCTCCCTTACTGTTGCAATACCTTTCAGAATAATTAATTTGCACAAGCGTCTCTTCATTTTTGAACCGTGATTCCCTTTCTTTCTCACTCGTCCGTTCCGTCTCATCTAATGTTCTACCTTTCAATGCAGAGTCTGTCTGGGCATACAAGTGGAATTGATTCTGTAAGCTTTGACTCCTCAGAAGTGTTAGTAGCTGCTGGGGCTGCAAGTGGTACCATCAAGCTTTGGGACTTAGAGGAGGCAAAAAGTATGACTATACAGATTGAAAAATATTCTTTTAACTTCATGGCGGAGTATGTTTGACAAATTGTTTTGCCTTTTTGTTAACTTCACATGCCATTGTTTTTCTTTGTAGTTGTTCGCACACTCACTGGCCACAGATCCAATTGCATATCTGTCGACTTTCACCCTTTTGGGGAGTTCTTTGCCTCTGGTTCTCTTGATACAAACCTTAAGATATGGGATATCAGAAAGAAAGGGTGCATCCACACCTACAAGGGCCATACGCGAGGGGTCAATGCCATCAGGTTTACCCCAGATGGCCGTTGGGTTGTATCTGGTGGAGAGGACAACACTATCAAGGTTACAACTAATTCCTTTCTCTTGGCATATAAGAATGCACATCCATTCCATATTTAGTATCCTGTTGAAAAGAAAATGATAAAGGAAGCAACTTGTAGCCTTATTTCTTTTCTGCGATGTTTGATTGAGACCTCCTCTTAACCTATCTTGTGCTTTTCACTTCCTGATAAGCTTTTTTTGTTTTCTGATTTATTTTGGATTGTTTATGTTCTGTTTATGGATTCTTATATTGGCCTTGCATGTGCATTGTACAATAGCCATATATGTGAATGAACTCCTGGTGGATTGTTTTAAGTACCAACTTTGGAGTAAAATATTGTTTGCACTAGGGGAATTGACTATATTTAGAACTCTTCTTGTAGTTTGTTTTTTATTTGGGTGAAAAGAGTTAGTTGCCTTTTGGCATTCATTACTTTCTTCACTGGCTTAACTGCTGCAGAAGCTGTCTCATATTGAATTCACTGTAGCTTCGCCATGTATGCTCACCTGGGGACAAAATTTAATGATTTTGTTTCATGGTTGCCATAGTTTGCTCTCCCTTTTAAAACGCACCTGTTCTTTTATGTGCTGAATTGTACCATGTGTTTTCCAACAGCTTTGGGATTTGACTGCTGGAAAGCTATTGCATGATTTCAAGTGTCATGATGGGCAGGTTCAATGCATAGATTTTCATCCCCATGAGTTCCTTCTCGCAACAGGTCAGTTTTTAATGCTATTTTACTTTGTTTCCTCTGCAGTTTATTCCTGTGGTTCAACTGTCTCTCTTGATGTTAATTATGTCATGTGGTTACTCTTCATATGATAGCATAGTATTGAATCATCTAGCCTTTCTTTTTTCCACATTCAGGCATTGGTATGATTCCAAGTTATTAAACTTATTTATTATACATGGATGTGCTCTAACAAGCAAATTGCATGCTGACTTCCCTGAGAATGTGTAATCCTGCTGGGAGTATCAAGTTGGATTTTCTTGTCAGTTCACATCTCTTAGATTTTGCGTGATCCATTTTTATAGGCTCTGCTGATAGGACTGTTAAATTCTGGGACCTTGAAACCTTTGAACTGATTGGTTCAGCTGGGCCTGAGGTAATTTTGTCCTCAAGTATAATTACTGTTCTTGAACTGACTATAGGATCTTTTGTTTGTCTCTTCTCTTGACGAGTTAAACTGCATGAAATACTTGTTCCTTTCACTTCAGACCACTGGGGTGCGTTGTTTGGCTTTTAACCCTGATGGCAGGACTCTGCTCTGTGGATTGCATGAAAGTTTGAAGGCAAGTCTATTCTTAGTTTAGGAGCTTATTATGTTTAGTTAAAGCTCTAAGGGTTCTAGTTTTCACTTACCTTTTTTCTCTGCTTTATAGGTATTCTCCTGGGAGCCCATACAATGCCATGATGCAGTGGACGTGGGATGGTCGAAATTGTCTGATCTCAATGTTCATGAGGGAAAACTCCTCGGCTGTTCATACAATCAAAGTTGTGTAGGAGTTTGGGTTGTAGACATCTCCGTAATGTTTTCTATTTCTATGCTTCTACTTCTTTTTTGTGGCTTTTGTGTTTTCTGTTGTTACATTTGTTCGTTCTCACATTTTCCTCCCTTGTTCAGCGCATTGAGCCATATGCAATTGGCAATGCCAATCCATTCAACTGTCATTCGGAATCTAAGTATGGTGCAAGTGGGAATCAACCAATATTAAATGAGAACAATGCAAAGATTAGTTTGGGAAGGACATCAGTTTCTCAAAATTCTGACTCTTTAGTTAAGGAAACAAAATCTCTGGCAAGGTTGTCAGTCTCTCAAAATTCAGATCTGGTTAAGGAGCCTACTAAAGAGGCAAAGATTGCTGCATGTATGTTCGCTTTGAATTGATTCCTTCTTGGTTCTCCATGCTTATTTTCATTCTCTTCTATTTCTATCGTAGTTTCTAATTTTATCTACTTAGTTTTAAAAAATTATTTTAGTCAGATAGTGACATTTTTCTTATTCCTGGTTCTTAATGCTGCTTGAAGCTACAGGAAGTGTACCTGGTACTCCTCAGAGGATCAACTTAAATACTGGTCCAAGGACAACCATAGGTGGCCCAATAACAGTTCCTACTTCAGTAGCTCCAAAGAGGAATTCTACAAAGGCCCACCTGACAGTTAACGCTTCAATGTTCAACAAGGCAGATGTCACACCTGTAATTGTACCTAGAACTAATTCAAGATTGGAGCAGGCACCTGAATCCAGGAAAGAAATCAGTATTGCTGGGAGGACAATGCCATTTTCTTTACAGTCTAAATCAGCAGATCTTCGGAAGTTTTCAAACAGTAGAGAGGACACAGACCAACCGACTATCTCTATCATGCCTGAGACTACAAGCTGCAAAACTACAGAATTTGTCCATGTTACTAGGGACAATATTTACCTTGCAGATAAAGATTTGATTCATGGACCATTAGCTACTGACGGGAATAATAAAGATGATAGATCTATTGGATCTGGAAAATATGAACCAAATCTGTCAATGGAGCCACCCACACCTACATGTTATAAGGAAGAAAGTTGTAAGTACCAGTAGTACTTAACTCCCAGCAGCAACTAAGCTACCAATTTCTCTGTGTGTATGCATAACTTCACCAAGATGTTTTCACACGAGATTATCTTCATTGTTGTAGAAAGCTTGCTTATCACAGAAATTTATGCACCCATGAAGTAGTCTATGAATATGTACAGTTTTGAAGTTTGCTACCTGAGGTGAAAATCTTTTGCACAGATGCTGAAATCCAGTGTTCTATTTCAGATGATGCTCGGGGACATAAAGTTAACCGAGATGCTCAATCGATGGAGAGTCAGAAAGGAGGTATGGCTTTTACTTGATGATCAATTGCTTTTTGTGGACAATTCAAAGAGTTCATAGACATTGTATGCTTAAATGTAGGGCGGATGCGTTCACTTGTTGTTAATTGGGAGAAAAGGGGGAGATCTAATTATGATGGACATAATTCTGCTATTTCCCCTGGGACAACATCTGCAGTTAATGTGCTTCCCCTTACTGTGGTAAGAACAGATTTCAAATTTGCATTTGCTCATTTTTCATTCTTTGACCTCCTCATAACTAGGAGGCACCTATTATTGGGGTATATGCGTGCCTATTTCTTACACTTCTGTAACTGTCATATGAAAGAAATGGGAAAAGAAAAGAGTTGCTGCTTGAATGTGTTTGGATTAAGTATTTTATCTTCAGTTTAGGTGTGATATTCTGCTCCATGTTGTTTTCATGAGTGTGGCACTTATGAATGGAAATGTGCAGTCAGCTTGAGCATTCAATTATTCAATTTGAGTCATTGGATGGGGTATCAAACAATGACAGTGGCCATCTGAAGGACTATGGCTGAGGCTTTTTGCTGATAATCCATGCCCCCCCAATCTCTCTGTCTCCCTATCCATAGATTGAGAACTTCATGGATTAGATTGTATAATTGCGGCAGTTCTAATTAGTTTTTATATTGATCTGCATAATATTCTAATTGATGTTCTCCACTAGTTTCATCCTGGTTTCAGGCCAGTTTCTTCTGAATCTATCACAGGATGCTAATATGTACACTTTGGCACATCTGTTTTCTAGTTTAAACAAAGAGGTCATCCCCCATCAACTGAGAAGGAAACAGTTTCAGCCAGTGATGAGGATGCTGTTGCAGATGTAATGGAGCATCATGATCAATTCATCAGCTCCATGCAATCTCGTTTAGCGAAGTTACAGGTGGTACTAAGTGAAGTGCAATTATGCTATTGTGCAATGACTGTTTATTTGTGTGCTTGATGTGTATATGTTTGTAGGAAAGAAAATGATAATCATAGACATGGAGTCAATTATTTTCCATGAACTAGAACTTCAGTCCCCACCCACTGAAGTTTCAAATTGTTTATTTTTACTTTTTAAGCAAGTCCTTGAATGTTACCAAAAATTTCAATCTCTGTTCTTCCGCCCAATTCTGTTATGCGGAGCTAACAAAAACAAAGTGAACTTTTTGTGCGAGGAACTGTTTAATCTGTGTAGCATGGGATAGTGGTGGTAGTGAACTCTTATGGAATTAGCATTTAGCTGTCTTTATTTTTATTGAGTGATCGTTGTGGTCAACTTTTGGCTCCAACTCTAGAAACTGGAACTACATATTTGACTCTGTCTAACCTCCCAAAAGTGTTGAACCCGCACTTGCTATCAGCAATTTTCATACTTTTGTTGACTTTGGTACTTTTGTTGGGGATAGTAGGTGGGAAGATGGAAAATACAATTAATTAACTCGGACGAATTTTTGAGCCTTCTCTTCTTTGTAGGTTGTCTACAGATACTGGGCAAGAAGTGATGTTAAAGGGGCCATTGGTGCAATGGAGAAGATGGCTGATCATGCTGCAAGTTCTTTTTTCCTTGAAATTTATCTGCCCATTTCTTGGATGCTGCAGTTCTTTTACTAACATCCACTCTTTTGTTTCTTTCCTATTCACTGTGAATTGCAGGTTCTTGCTGATGTCATCAGTATTGTGGCTGATAAAATTGACATTGTGACGCTGGATATTTGCACTTGTCTCCTGCCACATCTCTCTGGTCTTCTTGAAAGTAACATGGATACGTGAGAAACCCAACATCTTTCTTTCTTTGGAATATTCATCTACTGGTCACTTTTATTGCACGATGGATGCTTACTGCTTAAATTTGAAGTTGGTGACTGATGATGTACTACAAGTGTTATTGAAGCTTCTTGTTCCCCAAAAAAATTTCTGCTGATGCATGTGTGGTGCATATCACTTTAACCTTATTCTATGCTTACAGAAATTTGTTCACCTGTATAAAATACACACTGGATTCTAGTCCTAGGTAGACCATTTGGCTGAGTCATTGTCAAAACCTTGTAAACTCCTTTTTTCTTCCACTGTCCCAGTAGATGTTATTTGGTGGTACTTGATTTTCAGTCTCATTCATAATTGAGGTTTCAGATTTTTGACTTGTCTTCCCTATTTAGGCATCTGAGCATCTCCCTGGATATGCTGCTCAAGCTTGTCAGAACATTTGGTTCAATCATCTATTCAACTCTATCATCATCAACGTCCGTAGGTGTAGATATTGAAGCAGAGCAAAGGTCTGTGCCACTTTTCTTTATCTGCAAGCTATGCTCTGTATGTGTTGAAGAGCCCATTCTGATGCTTATATGATTTCATAGGCTGCAACGCTGCAATAACTGCTTTATAGAGCTTGAAAAAGTCAAACGCAGTATACTTGCACTAACAAGGTACTCCAATATTTGGTACTAGCTTAGGTAATGGCTTATTTTGTTATAAAAGGGGTTTAACTCTCTTTTTGAACTGCAGAAGGGGGGGCTCAGTTGCGAAGTCTGCCCAGGAGCTGAATTTAGCACTTCAAGAAGTTTCATGAAAGATCATCCAAGTGCTTATGATTTTGGCTCTACATGGAGTTTTTAACTAGTACAGTTATCACTGTTATTTCTGTGAACAAGGAGCAAGTTTGTGCATTTTAGGAATGAAACTGCTCTTCATGCAGCATCTGATTCTACAAGCTTTGTCAGCCTCTGCCCCTGGCTTTCCCTGTACAGTCGTGCTAAATGGCATCGACTTTTGTAGACTGACTGCCATTTTAATTGAAGCCTAAAAGCTAACAGACCCTTACTCCCATCTGCCGTCAGTTGCTGTGCAGATTGGACAACTATGATAGTCTACCGGCTTGGTGGAAGAAGAGATTTACCCACTTCATGAATCACGAGTGTCTAACCCAATATGTAGCTCATCTCATTGTTGTAACTCTTGGTACGTGTTGATTGAATATATTTTTTAGTACATAACACAGACTGCCTTGTTTGGAACTGCATACTTGAGCTATCCTAGCCTAGCCTAGCCTAGCCTATTAAGTCTCAGCGGTTCAAGTGATTCGAGTTGAGGTATTGCTCATTTTAGGAGTGCTTCCGCATCATATCCATCTGTTACTACTTGGGGTTGCAAGTCTGTATTGGGGATTTTAATATGTATGAACCCTGACCAAATGACCCAATTAATTTAAACTTTGTACTCATTTTCAGCTTAATTAGGACTTTATACTTTTGAAATAAAAACAATTTTGCCCTTGGGTAATAAGAAGCAAGCTGACTGTCAAGCCATGTCAGCATGCCACATAAGCAAAATCTGACGTGACAGGACACATGAATAATCTAATATTTTAAAATAATTCTAATTTTGACCCCCTTTCCACCCAACTTCATCCCTACCATATACTATTCATATTCCTTTAATCTCCCTTCCCTACAGCTACTGATGGCACCGCCATATCATTGTCTCATTAAACACCAGGTTTGGGGGTTAGGATTTGGGTGCCTGTTAGGGTTTGGCAGGGTGTAGATCTAGGCTTTAGATATGGTTTTTAGGTTTTAATCTTGTTGCACTTATGACTATTGTAAGTGAAAGCTTCATCTGAATAAAATGGATTTTGGGTTCTTTAAAATTACTGCGCATTGATTCTCTTTTCCCCTTCTTCCATTAGATTTGATTTGCTTAATTGTTCGTATTCATTTCAAAATTGTGAAATTTCAAAACTGAGATGCGTGGATTGGTATGTCAATTTTGCCATCATACTGACGTTATCCAATACATTCCATTTCATTAAATATTCGACATGACATGATGTCAGATACCACGGATAATTTTATCGAAATTTTACCGACGCGTGAAATTGACCCCAACATAAAAAAACGAGTTTGGGGAAACGGGTTTTTTTTAGGCGAATTCGTTTGGGAGAAGCTCCCCAGCTCCCAAGCTCCACATCCATGGATCCCCTTCTAAATTCTACAGCCGTCACCAAAGGATATGGATGCCACAGAAATGATGGAGCTTTTTGATTCGTGCTGGTTCGAGAAGGAAATCTTCAAGAATCAATCAATTTCATCAAAATCATCCAGTTCTGATGCAAACGCAGATCAAGAAATTGAAGAATCATCAAAATCAACCAGTTTTGATGGGAACCCAGATCAAGAAATTCAAGAAATGAAGATTTCAAGTATCCCATCAACAATTTCAAGATCCATGAGCGACGATTTGTACTCAAAAACAAGCTTTGGGTCTGGTAATTATTTCCCCCTCTCACCAGACTCTGTTCTCGTCACAACGAAACTCCAAACAATTCTTTCCGGCAAAGAAAGTACAGGGGACGAAGACGAAGAAGATGAGAAATTTCCAGCAAAACAGAGAATTTCTGCTGAAAAATCAGCTAAAAGGAAGGTTCTTGCAAGTAAGAGGAGAAGGAAGAAGAACAATTCGAGTAAGAGTTTGTCGGAATTGGAGTATGAGGAGCTTAAAGGGCTTATGGATTTGGGTTTTGTTTTTTCAGAGGAGGATAATAAAGATTCAAGCTTGGTTTCTATAATTCCAGGATTGCAAAGATTGGGAAAGAAAGATGAAGAAGAAGTTGTAGCAGATGGGTCATCTGCAATTTCTAGGCCTTATCTGATGCGAATCCAAACGCCACCTAACAGACCAATGATTCGAGCGAGGAGTAAGGAGTTACAAGCGAGACTATCTCAACTTATCTACAAGGAGCTACAGTGTGAGACGCTCATCGACGAAGTTGTTCTACGCAAAAAGAGTTTGCGGCTAGTGACGCTGCTCGTGGCCCAGACTGGCCTCGACATCATCATGCCCGTGATGACGTCCATTCCAGAAGGGAGTCACTGTCCCCGACGTGATAACGTCGGCCTTTTGGCGTCAAGACGCCATTCCAGTAGGCACCTAATCTGGAGTCGCAGCCTCGACGTGATCACGTCCTGCCTTCGACGTTATCACGCCCATCCCGACGTGATGACGCGATGACAGCGGCGTGATGACACTGAAAGTAGTAGCATGGATTTCTATCGCAACGCCCTCGATGTGATCACGTCACACCGCCGACGTGATTACGTCCTGAAATTATAGTTTTGCGTTTATTTAACTATTTTCATTAATTAATTAAATTAGTATGAATTTATTTTAATTAATTGATTAGGAGTTCTATTAAGGGAAGGTTTCCCATTGTAAGGATTTAGGGGTTCTCCTATTTAAAAAAATCACATTTTTTATTATTATTTTACGTTATCTTTAATAAAAATCAAAGAGTTTTCTCAATTGTTCTTCGCGAACTTTGTCTCTCATTAAGTCCGAACACTCGATTAGGATAGCAAGTAAAACCCGAAAGTCCATCCATTGATTCGTAGCTCTAGTTTGGCTGATACAGGATATTAGCAGGGTTAGAGATCGTGTCAAGAACCTCATCCGATAGGTTTAAGTTGGCTAATACAAGATATTAGCAGGGTTAAATAGTCGTGTTGAGTCATCTATCTTCCGCATAGAAATCCAAGCCTAAAATTAGATCAAAGGTAAGTGCTACGAGCCTCGAGCAATCTAGGATCGTATCATTATCTGTCAGAAGCATGGGATTGACCCATTTTTTCGAACTTTTCTGACCCGTTTACCCAAACCTTTTTTTTTTAACTTCGGGTTAGCATATCACCAAAATTACAGTGGCATCTAACGTGTCATGCCACGTTGGACACTTAACGAAATGTGTTTAACGACGACAATATGAGGGACTAAATATGAACGATCATTCGAGCAAAGATATTAAATATGACCGAAAATAAAATAAGGGATCAAATTAATACACTTAAACAGGTAATAAATGAGTGAAGAGACACTATTGGTTAATATGGTAGGGATGGAGTTGGGTGGAGATCGGTGGGTAGATAAAACATGTCTAAAATTAGAACTATTCAAATTTTTTGGATTATCCACGTGTTATGTCACATCACATTTTGCTGACGTGTCATGCTGACGTAGCTGAGTGGTCAATCTGGTTCCTACTCAAAAATTAAATTGTTTTGATTTTGCGAATACAAGGTTTCAATTAAGACGGAAATGAGTATAGGGTCTTGATTTTTTTTTCTAGTTAAAAAACTCTCTCATATTTGTTACATTTTCACTCAAATTTATATATTTTTTTATTTTTTATTTTTTAAAATTATTAAAAAAATTAAAATTGCAAAGAACATTACTAAAGTTTAGAGTCACGAACATTAAATGCTATTGTTTAAGAAATACAATATCTCAAGTAGAAAAAATAAATAAGAACGAGTCTTTTATAAAATGCTAAATAAATATTACTATTTCTGATAGTAATGGTCAGTATTAAATGAATAAACAAATATTATAGTTTTTTTTTTTCAATTATAAAGGTAATAATTTATCTTGAAATACAAAAGTAATTTTTTTGTCCACAAATAAATAAATATAAGAGTAATGATGATTAAAATTCTGAAGAAACAATGAGGGAAAATTAAACTTAATTGAACCAATAGCATAAATTAGAAAAAAAATGTAAAATAAGTATACGAGAATTTTGAACATACAAAAACAAAAGCAGGGTTTAAGCCAAAAATAAGAATGAAAACTAGAACGAAACCCAAAAGAGAAAAACAATCCTCCAATTCTCCATGGCTTCCTTTCCTTCTTGTCACTCCCTATCGCAATCCAAAATCGGGAAAATCATTCCCATCCTTCAGCGGCAGCTCACCCCCACCCTCAACCGCACGCCTTCTCATTCTCTCCTATCATACCCGGCTTCACCGTCTCTACGCGCGCCCGCTGCCCGAGTTATAGCCACCACAAGACCAAGAACATCAATTGCTGCTTCTGCTTCTGCTTCTGCTTCTGCAAATGCAAACAACGCCAATAATAAACAACAACGAGAGGAGAAAGAGATAGAGGTGGAGGTCGAAGAGGAGCTTCCCTGGATCCAAGAAAAGGCTCTCGACCTGGTCGAGTTCACTGGCTCCGTCACTCAGGCTCTTCCCGGTCCCCGAGTTGGCCAGAGCTCCTTGCCTTGGATTCTCGCTGTCCCTCTCGCTTATGCCGGTATCACCTTCGCCATTGCCTTTGTTAAGACCGTCCGTAAATTCACCTCTCCCAGACAAAAACGCCGCAGATTGGTAACCATCATAACCTCCACCCCTTTCCCTCATATCTTTCCTTTGATTCCTAGTTTATTAATGCTTTTGGTAGTTGGTATGGACTTGATGCAAATTCATTGGTTTGTTCCTTTGGTCAGGTCAATAAAAATGCTATGCTGTGCAAATCCATTGATGAGTTGCTTCTTAAGGGTGCTGATGCATTACAACCTTCTGCTCTCAATGCGCTTCAGAAAAAAGTGAGACCATACATCTCTTGCATCATGTCCGAATAATATAATGCTTACTTCCCTGTTCTTTGTTCATTGCTTCCTAGCTTTAGTATGTCCAACCTCACTCACTGTAATTTGTATCCAGACAGAGTTTAGCTTGGAGGATATTTTTCGCAAGTACATTCGATATGCATTGAATGAGAAACCTTTTAATCCCGAACTAGTTGCCAACTTAATCAATCTCAGAAGAGCTTCAGCCCTGGATGATTCTCAAGTTGCTGAAATCTTGAACGAGATCTCAAAACGAATTGTCAAGGAAAAAGGTACTTCCTCTGGTGTTTCTTTCTGTTACCACTTACCAGTGTCACTCTTGTGAAACTTCTAAGTTAGGTAGGAATATGCTGTATTAATGACCTTCTAGGGACCAGTCTTCCTTAACAAAAAAAGTTTGAAATAATTTAATAATTAAGAGAAGGGTTTTTACTCATGAAACCAGCAGTTCCTTTGATCAGTTTTTTACTTGACTTGGCACCGTGTCCTTTCCTCACGGTACATTTATTCATAACTAATGTCTATCGAACATTATCAAAAGCTTGAGGAAGTTTCGTGCAGTAATCTCACTATTAGGGTTTTCCAAAATGTTTCAACAATTTAACATCTTTGTTTAATTATCATGCTGTTAACTTTCTTTCGGTTTCCACCGTCTTTACAGCTACTTGCATGAAAGCTCTACATGCAATACCCATATGTTATTTCTGACTCCATCTCTTGTGACTGTTGTTATTGTATCCTAGTATTAGGAGTAGGGGTAGAAACGAAAAAGGTTTGGAGTTTGCTCATTTTATTAACCTGATTCTCCCATTGTCTTAACTTGGATGGTTCCGGACAGCATTCAGTTATTTTGAGGGTAATGCTTGATTGAAATAGGTGGCACGCCAGTATGAACCTTAGGGTATATTAATATCTTCAGAGAAAGACAGAAGTGTTCTCCTACATCCCTAAGAGCTGTTTGCTTATTTTTTTGCATTTTACTAGATACTTTTTTTTTTAGAGGATCCATGCATCATCAAATTCTGACATCTTCTTTGTGCTGTTCAGGCCCTGTTGTCATGGATATATCAGGGTATTCTGAAAAGGGGTTTAAGAGAAAACTTGCAGTGCAGGCTCTTTTTGGGAAGGTGTTCTATTTATCTGAGGTCAGTAGTTGATAAATCAGCTTGATGGCCTTTTCTGATTTCTATTCATGTCTCAAGTTTGTGGTGCTCATTCTAGCACTCCAATTTTACCTCCTTTCTCTTGCCCTTCATCTAAGTTGCTTTTCAAATAATGACTCATTTTATTCATAGAATGTACAATGTGATGCGTGATAATATAATTAGTTGCCCTTCCCAATTGCATATAGGGAGACTTGATGTCACTTTATTGCTTTTAGAATTTGTTTTTCCATTAAAAATAGAAACGGTGGCCTATCATATGAGCTGTAAGCCTGTAGCTACTGGGAAGCGTGAGATGTATGTTAGGGACCACTTGTTGAATTTTATTAACTAGTTAACTCATCAATGATTTGAATTTTTAATCTCATCCGTCCAATTTTATTGAACGGTTCAGATTCTTCTAACATGACTAGTCATGCTCAAGAGAAAATTAGAGGAGCCGGATCCGTATGTTAGCTTACCTGTTCTGTTCCTTAAATCTATTTGATCTGATCACATAATTTCCGGCTGGCTTAGATTTAATTGGGCCAAAACTGTGAATGTTAGTATGTCATGTACTAGTATTTGGTGTTCCCATTATTTTTGTTGCTGACAAATATTTTTCCGAGCAAGGTTATCTGTTTTCTGAGTTTCTATATTTGTCCTCGTGCTTTAGGTTATTCTTATCCAATTGTTAAGTTTGCGACCAACTTAATTAATATATGCATGCGCTTTAACCCCTTGGAATGTATCAAATTGATATTCTCTCTCCTACGTTTGTGCCAGCTGCCAGATTTCTGTTCCAGGGATAGCTCCTTGGTTGTGAAGGAAATTTTCGGGGTTACTGAGTATGCCTTTTACCCGTGAATTTGTATTCTGAATGTTCTTGTTCTTAAAAGAGCGAACAAATTTGAGATGGAAATTAATGCAATTTCCACTCTCTAAAGTCAAATTTTCATCTTTACTGTTTTTTTCTTTCTGCAGTGAAGATGCTGATAAACTTCGCCAGCACACGCTATCTGAGGCTGGTGATATTGATTCACTTGAAAAGATGATTGATGTTTCAGATTCTGAAGATGCAAATGAGAACTCATCAACTGCTCCCTGATATGTGCTCTATGCATGGATAGGATTCTAGGGTCAGTAAAAGTCAAGAAATTTTGCTGATATTTCAGTTATCTTAACAAGAGTTCGGCTTATAAACTCTCTTTCTTTCCTCCAAGAGTGATATCCGATTTGACATTTTGGAGTCGATTCTTTTGAGTTGAGGCCACATTAGTGCTCCAGTAGCACTTTTTTGAGTAATGATGGCAGAAGTTCCGTACTATTTGTTATGATACGTTTTCTTGATCACAGCATTATGTCTAAAACAGGAAGATTAGTTTAACATTTTAGTTCTTTAATAAAGTTTACTTTTCCATTTGACTCCTTTGATTTTGAATTTGTCCTTTTCAATCATACACGGTTCAATTTTTCATGAAGGCTGTGTGACTTGTGAGATCTCAAACACAAAAGGCAGAAAGAACCAAGAAAGAACACAGCAAGATTTTTATCACGTAGATGAATAATCATTACCTTATTACAAATCCATCTCGGCATAAAATGGCAATAATTGCGCAAGAAAATAAACATCAATTTTCTACCATCTATCACAACAAGTTTGATGGGACAAAATTTTGTGCAAATGCTAAGCCATCAGGACTTCTGAACTTGCCTCCCAAACTAGTGGACGTACGTATATATAATTATATATACTCACTAATGTTGCAAAGTTGAAGATATGGATTGTCAAAGTTAACATACCTAGACCAATAAGGTTTGTACTTGGCAACTGCCAAGTCCAACCATGGCTTGTGATTTCCATTGTAGTGAACCACAGCCGCATTCTCTATCTCCGTCTGGTTAAGTGCTGGGTCGTAACCAAGTCCTAAGGCATGCCACCCACGATCCAATGGATAGGTCAGGTTATAAAAAGTTATCAATCCTGGGGGCAATGTGCCCAATTTCCAGAGAGTTCTATCCTCATTCTGCAAGACAGTAATATCTATCAGTTTGGTCATGCAAGTAAAAATAAATGCACTCTTCTTTTTTGGTAAAGAATAAATGCACTCTAACTGTTGGGGAATACCAAAAGTGTGCATGTGCTTCCCCATGCAATTGATGAACATGATGCAGTAGCTTTGTTTTTAGAAAGAATGCAGATCAAGAAACAGTCTGGGATGGCAGGCGAAAAGCTAATTGCCAAAAACAAACTTCCCTGAGAAACATAGTTTAAGAGAAGAAAAGGAGATTGATGCATTACCAGATCTTGCCAGTGATGATATATTCCAGTGATATTCCGCTTTCTCCACTCCTTCAGGTCAAAAATGTTCATGCCAAATGCCCAACCACAAGCATTTGGATTGAAATTCTCATAGATCTTTGGGTTAGAGAAGTTCAGATACTTGTCAAACCTATGAAAGCTTTCTTTACAAGTCTCTACTGCACCATTAACCATCCCTTTAAGATCAATGGACCAAAGTGGTGTCAGATCTTTCTGAACTACAATGTCATCATCCAAAAAGAGGATCTTGTCTAACTTAGGGTGAACTTCAGGAAGGTAGAATCTAAGATGATTCAGCATAGACAAATATTTTGGATTCCTATATTTGAGATTGTCAGCACCAGCAGAGATGGAAGAAGGATGATTTGCTTTGAAGTAGTATTCTTTAATCCTGGAAGATTCAAGTTGGCGTAGAACTGAACAGTAAGTAGAATTCAACCACTTAAAGTCATCAATATTCTGAACCTGAACTGTTGCTTTTTCAGGAGAATTGGCTATGAACCACATTTTCATAGCAACAAAGTTTAGCTTATCTGTCACTACATGGAAAACATGTTTCCCAGGATCTTCCACATGCAGCGCAGTGGAATTGACAACCACAGATGTGGCTAGCACATTATCAGAAAAGATGGCATAGTGGTAAAGAGAATTATCTTCAAGCTTTTCTTCTTCATAATATTCTTTGCTTTGATAACCCTTTAGGAAATAGTCAGACGCAAGCTGTAGAGGGAGGCAATGTAGTGGCCTGGGGATGGTTTTTGCAGCTAGCTGAACCAAGAATGCACTCTTCTTCCTCATAGAACTCACATTCTCCTCAGCGGATTGAAGCATTGCTCGCAACTTTCTAGACATCATAGGACAGTCATATAACCGATCTTTTGCAGCAGCAAGAACACGGCCCATTGCTTTTGCACGCACAAGTGCACTGGAGAAGGAAAAGAACAGCTATCCATGAAAACCAAGTCCTGAAATGGTGACTTCATGAACACTGTGGTGGACAAAGAGTAGGCATACCTTGAATGAAGCTCAGTATCAGATGTTGCTTCTCCAATAGCATATAGACTTTCTCTGGCCTGCTTCATAAGGGACTCATAGAGACTAGTTTCATTATTAGAACTGGCAATATTTGCATATGCTTTGGCCATTATAATCTGGTCTCGCATGAGTTTCAACATAGCATCAGAATTTGGCAGATCATAATCTCTCCTCCATATACTGTACTTCCCCTTAAAAGAAGTGTCCATGCTTCTATTCCATCTAACTGCAGCTTCTGAAGTGTGGTTGTCACCTTTATCCTGTTGAATGAGTTGTGCAGTGCGGAGATCACTTCTCTTCCGCCGAATCCTCTGCAGAAGTAGGAAGCATCATAAATCCCAATGTACATCAGTAAACATATAGCAAGATAAACAGTAACTAGCAACAGTTCACCTGGCGCTTGAGCTTCACCGGGTCCGTGAGTGACTTGAGAGGATACTGATTTTCAAGTTCCCCCAACTGATGACCACTATCAGAATACTTAGTATCATCTCCGTACCTCACGGAAGCTTTAAATGAATCTTGCAATGGCTGATGGTAGAGTCCACAAAAAGAAAAGTCAAGCAGCTTAAATTATATTGAAACAAGGATATGATGGGTGCTCAGTTCAAATGGCAACCATTTTTTTGTACTGAAAACCCAGAGCTCAAACCACCGGGTGTTACCTGGGAAGCCTTTGCCTGATGATGAGCTTTATCAACAGGGTTTTCCAAAACCCATGAAGGAGACAAATCCATCATCTTGACACGTCTAACGCGAATAATCCCAGAACTGCCACTGTATGTTGCGATGATATCAATTTCCTATAAGGGAAAGAACATAATATAAGAATCTTGTGTCAAAAGCTGGGACATTTACAAATGTACACTAATTACCTTCTCATTTGGATGACTTTCACCTCCAGCAACAGAAGAAGCATCAGTCTGCTGCTCACCCAAAGTGGTAACTTGGGTCTGAGACAAGGGAAACGTGAGATATCAGGAAACACGGAGGGTCTTGATAAAGGTCTCTCCGTATCAATTAATAGTTCTGATTGTAAAATAAGCCTATTACAAAACAGTACTCCTGTTTGCTAACTCAATATCGCGTAGCTTAATCACAGGCTATCGAGATGTTTTCCCTAAAATATAGGTACAACATTCTAGTTGCAGCAGTTGCTCGAACAAGGAAACTTTTTATGAATCACCAATCAGTTCAATTTGAGGGGTAGTTACAACATTCTAGTTGCAGCAGTTGCTTGAACAAGGAAACTTTTTATGAAACACCAATCAGTTCAATTTGAGGGGTAGAAACAGAATCTTATTTGAACTTACAACGGCCAAACACCAATCAGTTCAATTTGGATCACAAGAGATTGCGAGTGAGAGCAAAAGCAGGAGAGTGAATGTGAGAAATGGGAGTTGGGGATCTTGAAACGAAATCATGATAGATACATGTGGAAGGGAAGTTAGTGGTGATTAAACTGTTGATTGCAGAATCAATTTTTTTTTTCAAATAGTAATAATAAGTGAAGACAGAAGAATGATCCTGGGAAGAAGAAAGAACAGAAATGGAGAAAATAAAGAGAGAAGAGAAGAATACCAGCAGGGAGATCCAGATGAGCAGTAGTAGCAGTACTAGTGATGAAGGATGAACGGAATTGTATGCTATTGCTGCATCATGAGAAAGTCCCATTGCTTTTGGCCCTAAACCACCTGAAAAAAAAGAAATCACTCCACTCTGTTCCTCTCAGCTCCGGTAAGTCGCTTCTTCCTCTTCATTCAGCGAACGACCTGTCCCACCCTTTTTCGTTTCTCTTTTTGGCTTAATAACCCTTTTTTTGGTCCTTCCATCCATGTGTCTAAACAATTCAATTAGTATCTTGCATCTACAAAAAATCCCATTTTGCACCCTATATTTCTCCTATTTGTCTCATTTTGCCTCGTGTGCCTGGGAAAAAAATTAAAGAATTTCACTTACAAAAAAATTATTTATCTTGCAATCATTAGTTTTTAGAACACAATCTTGAAAAAAGTGTGAACAATAACATTGTTTTTTTTCTAAATCGACGATGTTATGAGCAAAGAACTATAAAATATATTAACAAGAGATGTACGTGGTGATAATAGAATTTTGTATATTTTCGGGGATCATTAGATATAAGATAAAAACATATTTATAAAATAAATTCAAGTATGTTTATAATTTAAAATAAACTATAACTAAGAGATATCATTATTCAATAGATAGTAGTATAAATTGTTCAAATAAATTATTTTAAAATTAAAATAAAATTAATAATAAAAAAATTCATTGATGTTTAAATGTATTCATAAAAAGACCAAAATTTTAATTGTTAAAAAAAATAAGAGCAAAGTTTACGTTCTTTTTTAGAGAAAGTTAAGAAGAAGTAAAGAGTTTTTGTTTTGAGAAGAAAAACATTTTAACTAATGGGCTAATGGGCTATATATGCCCATCAAATACTTCAATGGAATTAAAAACCCAAAGCTAATGAGCCACGGGCTAATAAGTTTTTTTTTCCCCCTTCAACACAGCAGGTAAATATGTATATATTGCGCACCTTTCCAACTCAAGAAAAACCCTAGCCTCCTCCTTTGAATTCGTAGAGAAAATGGTTTCAGGAGAAGCGGTGAACCCAAAAGCGTACCCACTTGCCGATGCGCAGCTAACAATAACAATTTTGGATCTTGTTCAACAAGCTGCCAACTACAAGCAGCTGAAAAAGGGCGCGAATGAAGGTACTTGCTTGAAATGGTGCTATGGAGTTTGTGTGGTTTGTGCGTGTAATTAGTTGCTGATGTTGGCTTTTTGATGTTGTGTTTCCAATTTCAGCAACTAAGACTCTTAACAGGGGCATCTCTGAGTTTGTTGTCATGGCTGCCGATACTGAGCCACTTGAGATTCTTCTCCATCTACCATTGCTTGCTGAGGACAAGGTAAATATGTTTTAGCTTTCTTTTTGTTATTGTTGCCTGCTGCTCAAATGGTTTTTTCGTGTTTGTAATACACTAAAGTCATGCATTTGGCAAATCTTTTCATGTCCGCTGATTTTGTGATTGCTGCAAGTATAGAACTATGTGTGTATGAATGTATTGGTTTGAATTTGCTGCCCTTCTGTTTGGCAGAACGTGCCCTATGTGTTTGTCCCTTCAATGCAAGCACTTGGCCGAGCTTGTGGCGTCACCAGACCTGTCATTGCTTGCTCTGTGACTACAAATGAGGGAAGCCAGTTGAAGCCCCAGATTACACAACTCAAGGTATTTTACCTTTTGAAGTGCTTCTGCACTTGTTTTGTTAACTTTGAAGTTTATTAGTTTTAGGATTCTGATAATTTGCTTGTGGAAATGCAGGATGCTATTGAGAAGCTCTTGATCTGAGTTATTTATGGAATATATTTTATAAATTCGGTGTGATGGGCCTCTTGGATCATTAGTTGTTGTTGTTGTTCCTTAGAAGGCTTTGACTGATGAAGTTGTACCAGTAGGGCATTAAGCACTATATCTTGATTTATTGAGCTTTTATCTTTAGTTTTTTCTTGTCCAATGGGAAAAATTAGACTCTTATTGTAATGTCAGAGTTTGGATTATTTCTACGCAGTTTTTTTTATCCCCCATCTATTTCATTGTTGAGATGGTTATATGCTGAAATTTTGGGTTTTAGGGATACCTTTTCTTTTCAATGCAATCACCCCCGTTTGGTGTTAAATTTCACTTGCAGTAACAGAAAACATCACCCCCTGCTGCTCACCCATAGCTTTGCTCTAAGACGGGCTACACAGGCTCTTATAAAAAAGCATTTGTAATTGTATCCGTTCAGTAGCTCTGCTTTTGAAATGTGCTCTACGAAACACAGAGGCTCTTATAATGTTGTTTTACTTAAACTCTCGTTACAAGTTACAACAAGGTACTCCCAGAAGTTGTAGCTAACTTGTTTTACTTAAACTCTCGTTACAAGTTACAACAAGGTACTCCCAGAAGTTGTAGCTAACTGAAGGAAGGGATGTTTAGGTTTATATTTGAATTTGCAACCGTCCAGTTTGGATCGCAAGAGAGCGAGTGAATGCGAGAAATGGGAATTGGGACCTTGAAATCATGATAGAGCAAAATACTTCCTTACCCGTTCCATGTACACCTACCAACAATTTTCCTTCGATCATCCGCTCACAAAGTTGGGGTGATTGAGAGAGAAATCATGGACTAAAGATATGGAACAACCCATGTATTAAAAAATTATCGATCACATCACACACCCTGCAATCTTTAGTATGACCATAAATGAATCAATTCTCTAATGGATGTCTTAAGCAGGAACAGTAGTTCAGCAGTAGAAAACTGTAGAAAACTTCAACTCTAAACTGAACTAAATCCTGATCATCTCCCCTATAGCTTCGATTTTGGTGTTGAAGATTCCCCAGACCAGAGTGGAGGAATAATTTTGTATTCTTGGGGTACTGCTTGCTGCTCTTCTTCTGAAACATCTTTCGAGAATGCCATGGGGTTAACTTTGATACAATTCTGCAACGCCACGAATGGATGCACACAATCTGAGCCCTACAAACAGGAAAATTCGTACCAGTTACTTTTCTTCAACATCTTAAAGATCAATACTACAGTTAAATCGCTAATAGAACACTACCCTACGTTGACAAATAGATCTCAAACAGTTTAGTTCATCAATGAATAGTTGCAACATTGTGCCATCTTAAATGTGCATTCATCAAATGAACCTCCCTGCATTCAACCATCCAATGACACTAAGGATGGATAAATTCAGTCCTGCCCGCAATCACCACAATTCGCAAGTTACCTTTTCTTCAGCAGTGCTTTTGAGAAAGCATACGAATGCCTCTGAAAACTGATCCCCACATGGCCCACTACGCAAGTCAGCTATGCAAGGGCATTCTAATGCTTTCTGAGCTTTGGCTTCAAGGGTCTGAAAATAATCATACTTCAACTTCATTGACCGTCCCTCTAATCGGGAAACAAATACACAGCTAAATCTGATGTGGTTGACTAACCTCATTCCCACTATCGCCATATGCCACAGCTTCTGAATAAGCAAGAAGCAACTAATTGTCAAAAATAAATAAAATTTGATCTTTAACTGAAACAGAAGCATCTGATTGTCAAAAATAAATAAAACTTGATCTTTAACTGAGTAGGACGCAGAAGAACGAAAACAAAAATGGATCGGATGATCTAGCAAAGAACTTGTTAGACCATGAATTTCTTGTACATTTAACAGGACGAATGTCGCCTACTAAGTAGCTCTGAGTTTTGAGAACCATCTCATCTTCTGTGCACAACAGAACAGCAATATAAATTCATGCACCATGGAACTATTTATTTGCTGAATCATTAACTTGGGGGCCAACGCACTATAACTTATCAGCATATGTGAATCAATCATATCACAGAAGAAGCAATTGATTATATATATAAAACAAACAGAAGAAGCAATTGATTATATATATAAAACAAACAGAAGAAGCATTACTGGAATCACATTTCTAGAACTTCGGGTTAATTTATTGGATACCCACTACGAGACTCAAACCCTTAACAGTTAACACAACCAAAAAATCAAGAAAAAAATTAAATCCAAACATTTTAACAAACATTCAACACCCATGATTCCTTAGACATGCACATGAAATCGACGCACTGTGCGGGCTTCCACGGAGGCAGAGAAGTAGCTTACCTGCAAGAAGGGATTTCGTTGATGGTGATGGTGATGGTGATGGTGATGGTGATGAATGCTGGGTTTGTGTTTGACCGACCGCTGCTGTTGGTGGTGATACCGGCTCGCTTTGAACTTGACCCATCTTCCTTTTGTATGAGCCTGCTATTATGAGGAGGTCAAGGTCTCAAGAAGCAATAAACCAGTAAGGCAAGGGGATCATGGTTAGTTAACCATGAGGGTAGGTAACGCGGTGGAAACTTTTCTTTAATTCTAAATAGTAAATACATAAAAGGATTTTTAGTTATTTTCTTTTTAAAAATCTAAATACCATAATTCCTTGTTTCAAATGGGATAATAGAAGATGTGAGAAAAATGATTATATTATTAAATTAAACATAATCTTTTTTGGTGAGTTAAAAAAATTAAGAAGTAGATTATCCGAAAATGAGGCAAAGAGTGGCATGTTGTATATTTATTTTTTAAATCAAACTAAAAAGAAAAAAAGGTAGAATGTTTTATTAAAAAGAAAGAAAAAGAAAAAGAAAGGGAGAGAGATGAAATGGTTAGGGGATGCAGTTGAAATTTGATTTGTGTTTTTGCCAGAAATCAAGAAATGGAAGGGATGCTAGATAACTTGATGAAAAACCATCAAAATTCGTTGAAATCCCTCTTTCTGAGGAAAAGATCAACGAAGGACGACGGATTGGATTCATCCGCCAACTCTCCCACGCCTATCCCTCAGCTCTCTCCGCTCGCCA
This sequence comes from Viola odorata, assembly GCA_963691705.1. Classification (NCBI taxonomy): domain Eukaryota; kingdom Viridiplantae; phylum Streptophyta; class Magnoliopsida; order Malpighiales; family Violaceae; genus Viola; species Viola odorata. The sequence goes on along the minus strand of OY829543.1, from coordinate 64,932,803 downwards.
ACTCCGTCGTCGCCCGCTGCTCCAAGTAATCACATCACGTGCACATTCACCACAGAAATCCATCACATTTGCATCATCACCATCACCTTATGATTTTCAGTTTTTCTTTTCCATTCTCGATGTCCGTTGATGTAAACTTTGCGGTGGCAGGATCCTTGGAGCTCCGACGGAAGAATTGCAGCACCGTTTCGACATTGAGTTGCCGGAGAGTGTGAAGCAGCTTTTCACATACGCCAGGAACTTTGTGGAGTTCTGTTCTTACCAAACGCTCCATGCCATCATCCGACGCTCCGATTTCTTGAGCGATAAGGACTTCCGTCGCTTGACATATGACATGATGCTTGCCTGGGAAATCCCCAGCGTTGAGAATGTGATCGAATCGCCGCTCAAAGTGAGACTCAGTCTACCACGTCACCTGTTCCCCTGCTTAACCATCATTTTCCAGGCAACATAATAGAATTTCCTCTCTACTGCAGGGCCCTGCGACTGCGACTTCGACTGCCTCCTTCAGTAACCATGAAGAAGAGGATGAGGATGGATGGTCCTTGTTTTATTCCAGTTCAACTAACATGGCTGTGCAGGTTCCTTTTCCTTTTTTCTTCTTCTACAATGTCCCTCCTTTTCTTTTTCTGTTTCCTTGCTCATTATGTATTTTCCATCAGGTAGATGAAACCAAAACTGTTGGTCGAGACGCTTTTGCGCGCATAGCTCCTGCTTGTGCCATTATTGCAGATATTATCACTGCCCACAATCTTTTTGACGCACTCACTGTCTCTTCAGGCCGCCAACTTCATTTTCTCATTTATGATAAATACCTTCGAAGTCTTGACAAGTATGAACTGATTTGTTACACGCTTTCAAGTCTGTGCACTCTACTTGTTTATGTATTTGTCCTCATCAGTGGTTCATAAATAACACCTTTATTAGATGGTAAATTATCTAAATGTCTACTACGCATAATTGTGCCTCTGAAGGATTATTAGGGGTTCAAAGAATATACCAGGATCCATAATTTCCAATCTTAATCTTGCTGAAGGAGAGATCATTCTTGATGTTGAAGGCACTGTTGCTACACAACCTGTTCTGCAGCATATTGGAATCTCAGCATGGCCTGGTTTGTCACTGAGTTACTCAACTTTGTTTTTGTTTATTGAATAGTAACGGATTCGTCAGATATATCACGTTAAACGTTTTTCCTTTATACTTTCTTTGAAAGTTGATAGGATTTGTGCAAGTACCAGCAGTAGCTGTAACATTCCTTAAAATTGCTCTCAAGTTAGGGGTGTCTTCTTAGAATTTAGAAGCATCGGTACAAATCTACAATGAAGCATCTGAAAGCTTTAGAATGTTTTGAGTTTTGGTGTCTCTTCTACTTAGGAGCAAAATGAAAAGGAATTTTTGCTTTTGAGTCAACATCAACTGATTTTTAGGTTAGACCCGTTGAAGACTCTCATATCTATCTCATTTTATTTGTTGCTTTCCCTGGATTCTTTTCGTGAATCCTCTGTTTCTGTAGGCCGATTGACACTGACCAACTATGCTCTTTACTTTGAGTCACTGGGAGTTGGTCTGTATGATAAAGCTGCTCGATACGATCTGGCCATGGATATGAAACAGATCATAAAACCTGAATTGACTGGACCATTGGGTGCTCGACTCTTTGATAAAGCTGTGATGTACAAGTCTACATCTGTGTAAGTTCTGTGTCAACCAGCCACAAAGAATTAGCAAACTTCCAGCAATTTATGTTCTCTAGCGCATCTGCATGCATGACTCCCTTTTCTTTCTGTTTTTTTTCCTTTTCATGCAGGGCTGAGCCTATATATTTTGAGTTTCCTGAATTCAAAGGTAATTCTCGGCGGGATTATTGGTTGGATATATGTCTTGAGATCCTGCAAGCACACAGATTCATCAGAAAGCACAACTTCAAAGAGACTCAGCTGTTGGAGGTGCTTGCGAGGGCTAGTTTAGGTATCCTTCGATATCGTGCAGTTAGGGAAGCTTTCCGCTACTTCGCATCTAGTTACAAAACTTTACTTCCTTTTAAATTGGCTGAAAGTCTTCCCAGAGGAGACAGGATTCTGGAAACATTATCGAGTCGTTTGGCACTTGTGAATGCTAATACCTCCCTGCGTGATGTTGATGGATCTCCACATGCAAAGCGGCAGTTAACAATATCACCATTTGCACTTCTGACATTGAGTCGTCTTGGATTTATCTTAACAAAGGAGTCAAATCTAGACAGTGAGACTGTCTCATTTGGGGATCTTTGTGCTGGTGAGACAAATCCTTTAGAAATTGCAGTAAAGCAGTCAATATCAGATACTGGGAAAGCTGTTGCTGCACAGGCTACTGTGGACAAAGTAAAGGTCGAAGGCATTGATACAAACATTGCAGTAATGAAGGTATTTGCTAAGACTCTACATAGAATTTTATGTGCTAAATAGCTTTTTACACAAGTTTATGAACTTGAAAAGTACTTGCACTATTTGTTTTCTGTCAAAAATAAGCTTTGATTTGTTTTATAGCATGGTTTTCCCTGCTTCTTTAGAAATAAAGCTTGACTGATTTATCAGATCCTGGACCTCTAATCCAATCAAGAATCAATATTTTTTTCCAAAAAATAAGGAACAACCGTTACCACAATTTGTTGGCTATACCATATACAGAAACAAGTTGCTCATCTGTTAACAATATCTTTGAAGAACAGTACCATTTTATATATAATTACACCCATCACCTTCCTCTTCTCAGAGAGGCTCATGTTCTATCATTGCCAACCCTTGAAAATCCTTCATGGTTGTGTTGTTTCTCTGAGGCTTGTTATATGACCCTCTAGATCAAATTACACGTTCTCAAACGAATTCCTCTCATTGGTTTATTAAAAAATGCAGGAATTGCTGTTCCCAATTATTGAATTAGCCAATCGTCTTCAAGCCTTGGCTTCTTGGGAAGACCCTTTTAAGTCAATTGCATTTCTGGTGTTGAGCTGCTTTTCAATTTTAAGGTGAAGTTTTGCTGCTGTTGCCATCTGGTTTGATTGTTTTTTTCGATTGCTCCATATTTATATCTTCCCGGGGAATGCAGTGATATTACTGCAATGAATCGTCTAGCAAAGCTGAGAACGAGACAATTATTGTTTCATGTGAGTAAGGGCCCAAGATGACTCTACTTTGTTACTATGATTGGTGGAAGAACTATTTCTAATATGCCATCACCAGCTTGCTGGTGATGCCACTATATATTGTGATGTTATTGGGTTGCCTTCCATTTTGCCACGCTGTGCACATTGTCATTGTGCCAGAAGTGGAATCTCAAAGTTATGTCTTCTCCCAGCTACTCTATTGCATAGATTATAGTAGTACTTAGCAGTGGATTGAAAAAGAAATGGTTTTAACAACTTGATTTATGATTTCTTGCAGGGGTTGGACCAGGTATATTCTACCATCCATATTTGTGTGGTGTGCAATTCTCATGTTCATTCGCCGACATTTAAATAAAGAGAAACCATTAGAAGCCTTCAGAGTTACAGCTCCTCCCTATAAAAATGCTGTTGAGCAACTATTGACCCTACAAGAAGCCGTTACACAAGTTGAAGCACTAATTCAGTCTGTGAACATTATTCTCCTTAAGATAAGAGCCCTTATGTTTGCTGTACTTCCTCAGGTACAGACCCTATTTATTTTAAATATATATGTTGCAAGTGTTCCTAGTAGAGAGCTATTTTATGCTGGATCGTGACCTTTTGGTTGTGCTTCCCTGAGTGCATTTGAAACTTCTTAGATGCACCCAAGATTCATAATGAAATGCTAGATTTGGATGAGTATTCAATATCTGTGAGATACTTTACAGGGTTTAATGAATTATGTTGATTCTAATTTGTGGCCTTAAATAATAAGCTAAAGCATGGACTTCCAAGTTTGGACTGTTTATGGGATTAGATTAGTTATTTACTTATGAGATAGCAAGGTGTTTCTACACCATACTTCACTTTCATACAAGGGCATTTGCATCTCATGAGATGTGACGGTATCACATATTTGCAGGTGCTATGTTGCATAATTCACTTTCTGACTTTCACTTGAATATACACTAGGGCACTTGAACTATTAACTTTTAAGGCTGTTGTTACACCTCATTGTCTTCTGCTTCCTTCAATAATGGTGATGTGTAAGAGAATTGCAAGACTAGGACACAAGTTATGTGCCTGACCTCCTCAAATTTCTAATTCATTGTAAAAAAAATACTGCAAACCTATGTTTCTCCAAACTCAAAATAATGAACAGACTGCAAGTGTGCAATTATGTTTCTCCATCACGTGTTGATGTGGGTTTTTGATTGATGTTAGTTCTTGGTCTCTTGTATGTCAGGCCACAGAAAGGGTTGCTCTGTTGCTGGTTTTCATGGCCGTGTTGGTTATATTTGTTCCCGTGAGGCACTTAATTCTGTTGATATTTCTAGAGGCTTTCACCAGAGAAATGCCTTACCGGAAAGAAAGTAGTGAAAGGTGGTTAAGACGGTTCCGAGAATGGTGGGTAAGGATACCCGCAGCTCCTGTTCAACTCATCAAGGTTGAGGACAGCAAGAAAAAGAAATGAGTAACCCCGTGAATGGGTTTGTTTTGTTTTGTAAATTGTTAAATTCCATAGTACATAAAAGTTTTGCCAAGAACAGGTGCTGTACAGAGGAAGTAGGCCTTTGCTTTTTCGGCGGAATTGGTCACTACTCAATACTATTGAGCTGGGCTCAACGTACTCACGTATGAAACCCACTATTGATGCCTCTTTATCTCATTGATAATTAGATATCATCCATTACGACTTCATTGATGGTATACATTTTTTTTTTTTTTGTATTTTGAATCGAATTGATCTGTTTTTAGGTAGCAGAACTAACCCAACTACACTTAATTGAGTGAAACTTATAAAGTTTGTGTTCCTAAATCATTAGATTGAGGAAACTCAGCAATTTGATCCCTTGCTTTGATAAATCCATTTTTTGGTGTAAATTCATAATTTGTTATTCCTACGCCTTTGATTTACGAATTTACTTCACTACCCTATTTAGATATGAACATATATATAATAAAATATAATAAAAATTAATGTAGTAATTTTTCTTGTTAAATAATGACGAAAATAGTTTAGGAAGTAATTTGATACTCCCTCTGGAGCGTTACAATCGTCGTTCTACGCCCCAAAAGAAGTCCCCCAACAAATGTCGTTCTCGGATCCCCAGGCTGGAGAAGACGAGGGTGCCCCTGCCTGCCTGCGCTGGTGACGACGACGACGGCTTGGCTTGGCTTCGTTCCCTCTTTTTGCGTTTGAATCTGAAATTTGCGGGGGAACGAAAGCTTTTCCTTTTTCAATTTTCATTTTCCCTCTCTCTTGTGTTTGAATCCGAAATTTGCATGGGAATAGAAGCTTTTCCTTTTTCAATTTTCATTTTCTCTCTCCACGGGTTTCAATTTCTGGAGGGTGCTGATTTGGTTTTGGTGTTGGAATTTCTGGAGGGTGCTGATTTGGTTGGGTTTGTGTGGAGGAGAGAAGGAAGAAGGTGAACAGAGGCGAGGAGGAAGAAGGTGAACAGTAAAGTTGTGCCAAATTAATTATAATGACACAATGGTAAATTAGAGTTTTCTATTTATTTATTTGGTTCGGGCTAATCGGGACGAGAAATTTTGCTCAAAATTGATAAAAACTCGAACAGAAAATACCGACATGTGAAATAAAATAGAATAAAAGAAATGATACGAAATAAAAATAGAAAAAATACTATATTATCAATAAATAAAAACTTAAAAAGAACATGAGAAATAAATTAATTATTTCGGGTTTGATCCGAATTTTTTATAAAGTAAATAAAGTAAAATTTTATAAAGTAAATAAAGTAAATTTTTTAGTGCATAATCTATACTTAATGGCCTATTATGATTATTCACGCGTGTTGATTATTTATCAAATAAAAACTCGTTTGGAAATGTAAAAGTAGAAGCAACTATATATGGAATTGCATTGATGCTCAAATCTGCTAGGCCAAGCCCGTGACCTAGCCAAGCTGAGTCTCCGTCTTCCATCTCTCCAAGCCATCAACTTGCAACAACCCAGCCGGTTTCAAGCCAGCAACTCTCAGAATTGAGCCAACCATCAGTTGTAAATAGCAAGGGAGGCTGGGGGTAGTATGGTCAAAAAATGCCTCGTTTTCTCCCCACCAATCATTTTCTTAAGCCACGTGCAAGGAGCCAAAACGACGTTTATTAGGAACCAGAGGGAGTAGTAGATAGATATTTAAGTGATGCGATGTAATGTAATTGTAGTTTCCCTTGCTTTTCTTTAAAAAAATCTCACTGTAAAATAGTCCCTCTGTCTTCCAAAATATGTCGTTTTGGAATAGTGGGAGCATTACATGCTCCTTTTTTTTTCCTTTTCTGTTTCAAATCGTACCTTAATTTTTTGTTCAATAACTAGTCAACCCATCCTCAATGGTACAAAAAATATGGGACCGAAAAGGCAAAAAAATGTGAGCCCGAAGAGGCAAAGTGACAATTATTATGAACAGTAAGAATTCATAGGAAAGTGACATCCATTAGAAGACGAAGGAGTACTAAAATTGAATTTTTTTTATAAGCATACTAAACTTAGACAAGTAAAATAAAATTATTTTTTCCTCTCATGATTTTAATTTGTTGGGCTGAAGAAAAAAGAAAAGAAATATTCAGCTCAAGTTGACACTAAACCAATGTTTTCAGAACCGGACCAAACCGGTCGGTCCGACTAGTTCAACCATAAAATTTTAAATTTCGGATTCGATTTAGCTATATGACTGGACCTGCACATGAACCATAAAAAATCAATCGACCCGGTCGGTTTTTACAAAACCGACTACTCAGTCGACTCGCTATTGACCCATTTGGGGTTAATATCACCCAACCAAAACAACGTCGTTTTGTGTTTTTTTTTTAAATATGAAATTTTTGATGGGTCGGCCCATTACAGGCATGTGTCAGCCCATTATAGATATTGAACCAACCGGTTCAATCATGTTCAATTATTTAAGATTGAACGGTTCAAAACGGTCTAATGGGTCAATCCGTTCGAACTCGATTGAACCATGAAATTTTTATTTCCGGTTCGCTATTCGGTTCGATTTTTAAAACTAAGCACTAAACTAGTAAAATTGCCATTGTTGCTTTTTTTTCTAAGCCTATATATAAGAACAAAGATTAGGATGGAAAGAGAAAAAAGGGAAATGAAATTTTTAAAATTTCCCTTGTATGAAAAAAAAGTGCAAGGAAATCAAAGGGAATGCAATAGAATACGGAGAAAATAAATTGTAAAAAATTTCTTCCGGGCCCACAAAATATTTCCTCCCACAAGTGAGAGGAAAATAAAGGAATTAAAGGGAAATAAAAAATTTATTTTATTATTATCCCTGTTAGGTTTTCACGTTTTTTTATTACAGAGTTTTCTTTTCTTGGTTCCCTTTCCATATTGAACAAACACCTCCTCTTCTTCGTTCCCAATAGGTAAGTACATCTTATTTTGCAAGTTGTGATTCTCATGATGGTAATAGAACCAAATCGATTTGCACATTTCACTTGGTTCATATGTCGTACTCTTGCTAGTTTTACTGCGATGGATATTTACTACGGTATTGAAATAGAGAACCATTTCTAAAGAATATTATTTGAAATCTATACTTGGTATGCCATAGAGTTTTTGCATCAACTTCTATTTTTTGCCAATGTTACAGTTAGGACTGTTCATCGGTTAACCGAAACCGAAATCTCTAAATCTACAAACCGAACCGAACTTTATGGAAACTAAAATTCCGAAACCAAAATTATTTCGGTTCGATTTTTCGATTTAACCAAAGAAATCGAAATTTCAAACCTGTTTTTTCTTTTTTCCTTATTCTTCCTCCCTTCCCACACTAGAATCTCCAATAAGCAAAAACTTAAATAAATAATCACTGTAAAAAGCATACCCAGCAAAAGAGATTAATAATAATAAAAAAAATCAAACAATCTACAAATGAATAGATCAATTGAAAAATGGATCACAACACCATAATCGACCAATTGAAAAATACTACCTATATGTACCACCGAAATCATCAATTGTCTTCCTTAAAAAAAAGAAAAAAAAACATCAATCTTCCATTAGCCAAATCATCACCCAAACGCCACCTGAATCGACCGTCGAATGCAGCTGCATCATCAACACCCTCTTCAAAGATTGATTTTAGACAAAAAGGAGAGTGAACCCATGGTTGAAAATTGTGGTGCTTAGAAGATGGTCGTCGCACTGGTGAGTCAACAATCAGTGGCCAAGAAGGATGGTCGAGAACGAGAGTCGAGAGAGAATGAGGGACAATTCCGAGACAATGGGTGGTGGGTGGAGGAGAAGCAGCATCGCGATGAGGAAGAGATCGACTGAGCGATGCGAGAGAGGATGAGGATTCTGTTTCTAGAACGAGTGAGGGATGAGAGCATAATGGCATTTCAGTAAAAATAAATCTATATATAGTGGGTAGCAAAAGTTCGGTTATTTCGGTTAACCGAACTTTTGCTACCCATTATCCGAAACCGAACCGTAGTAAAGTTCAGTTTCTAAAAAATCGAAACCGAACTTTCCGAAACTGAAATTCTGAAACCGAACAAGCGAATTTCGGTTTTAGAATTTCAGAATTTCGGTTGTCCAAAACCGATGGACAACCCTAGTTACAGTATATAGATGATGCTATTGTTATCTTTTCTCCCTCAATTATCTTCTGTTTCGTTATGGATGATCAATAATATCAGTTTTTTGGGAGTCTTCATTCTTTAGACATCTATTTTATTATTCTTGTTGGCATAAGTGTCCTTAGCCTTCGCTGGAAAGGGATGAAAGAATTTATAATAACTCAGCTTAAGCAGTGATGCAACTTGTACTTCATTGATGCGCTGCATTTTGAACCGACAACAACTAACTACTCCCTCCGTCCCTCAATGTTTGTCGTTTTAGCTTTTGCTTTTACTGTTTCGACACGTATCTTAAAATGGTCGGTAGGCTCACTATTTGAGACAATTTTACCCCTAATTTTTTCTGGGAAGTACGTTAAGGATTAACGTACGTTCACAAAAAATTTCGATTTTTTTTGGGGTCAAATAGTACCTCATCCGGCCTCCTCGATATGCGTTCCCTACTGAATATTGGGATGCGAGGAAGACAAACATTGAATGACAGAGGGAGTATCATTTTAAATGTGAATTTTTTGAGAAAAGAATTATAGGATAAAGCGTACAACTTTCTAAATTCTAGATGAGACTGTGTCTATATCTAAGGTTATATTTGACTTCAACTTCATCGCAGCATCCTAGTCTTTTGTTTTGTGCATGCAAACGGATGGTGCATTACTAGAAATTCAAAAAAAAAAAAATTAATCTTCAAAGAGTTGGCATTTTGAGCCAATATGAATTAACAGACGACGAAAGAAAAAAATGTAATGAGATTTGTTGATAAAGAAGTGTAAAATAGAGTTACTCAATTTCAATCTAATTATATATAACTAGTAGTAATTTATTATAAGAGTAAAGCGGTAAAAATAACTAATTTTTTTTATTATATATAAATATTAAAATTTTCTTCCTTTCCTTTCTCTCTCCCATTTTTTTTTTGTTCGTACATTTTAGTTAGATTTCTGTTCGCTTCCTCTCTTTTCTGCATCCTCCTCTCGACCTACTCCTGCCCCTGCTCCGTGCATCTTCCACTGACTCATTTTGTTTAGGGTTCTTACTTTCCTTTTTGATTACTACTAACAACACGTAGAAAGAGAGGAAAGGAGGAAGAATTAGAATCCACATCCAGGAAGAAGGAGAAGAGAAACAAAGGAGATGGATTTGGATCAGTGGATATCGAGGGTTAAAGAAGGGCAACATCTGTTGGAAGACGAGCTTCAACTTCTTTGCGAATATGTACTCCCTCTCCCTCTTCCCCTCTTCTTGCCCCCCTAGGGTTTCTGTTTTACCTTGCGCGCATAGTACTATTCATTTTACTACTTTCTCCTTGTTCCAACAATTCCTCCCAGGGCCTTTATGCGTTCTTTTGTTTCCTTGGTTAGGTTTTTTGATGCACACGATTATTGCTCTTAATGATTCACAGGTCAAAGAGATCCTGATTGAAGAGTCAAATGTGCAGCCCGTTAACAGCCCCGTCACTGTTTGCGGCGATATCCATGGCCAGTTTCATGATCTAATGAAACTTTTCCAGACTGGAGGTCACGTGCCCGAGACCAATTACATATTTATGGTCACGTCTACTTCCCGTTCCCACATCGCATTTTTTCTACTGCACTAGCTTATCTCGTACCCAACTCAATTAGTATATGTTTCTGATATTTTTTCAGGGAGATTTTGTTGATAGAGGTTACAACAGCCTTGAAGTTTTCACTATTCTTTTGCTTCTTAAAGCTAGGTAAACATTCCTCTCTTCATACTTCATCATTCCTTTTAAAAAATTATATTCTCGCAGAGGTCCTCAATATTTCTGTTCTGTCTTTGGATTGCAGATACCCAGCTAACATTACACTTCTGCGTGGAAATCATGAAAGCAGGCAACTCACTCAGGTATCATTTGGTTGGCAACATGTTTGTTATTTTTTGGTTGAATTGATTGTTTGACCTTACACTAGAAAAGTTTTAATGCCATAAAGGAATGCTCTGCATCTCAGAGACCTATTTCTTTCCCTCACCACTCTTGAGAATTCTTAGAAGCTAGCTATTTTTAATTGGAAATAATGCATTTGTTTGTTATTGAATATTTCTCAGAACAGTGCTGACTCTTTGTTTGCCTGAGGATAGCTGTCTTAAGGATGGTAGAAGCTCTTGTACCTTTATGGTGTCTCCATATTGAAGAACTTATTTGTTTAGTAACACTTCATCTCTTGTAGTTAATGCGCTGATTCACTTTAGGAGAATCTGTGGTTACTAAATAGAGACTTTAAAGTTTAAACTGGTTAAACATAACCGGATGACCAAGGTAGGAGGACTGTACTATCAGTTGGGGGATTACTGTTACACTTAGGTCAAAATGCTGTTAATCAATTTTCCTTTGCATTTCGGCATTTTAACATTTAAAGTTGCTGCTATGTAAAGGGATGTGAAAATCCTTGGGATTTCTTTTCCACAATCCAATACTTGCTATACTATTAACTTTTATGTCATATTTGATGCATAATTTTTTGTTTCTGGTAGGTTTACGGTTTCTATGATGAGTGCCAGAGGAAGTATGGAAATGCCAATGCGTGGCGGTATTGTACTGATGTTTTTGACTATCTAACACTCTCAGCAATTATAGATGGCACTGTAAGCATACTACCCTTTCACCTTTACAATCTGTTCCTCCCCCTTTCTACCTGCGTTGCGTGTATATCTGCATGCTTTGCATGTGTTTTGCTTTTGTACCTGCTAATCTCAATATTTTTCCCTCCTTTATCCTATAGGTGCTTTGTGTCCATGGTGGCCTCTCTCCTGACATCCGAACTATTGATCAGGTATTTTGTTGTTGTGTACATTATTTATGTTTTTGTTTTACTTATGATTGCCTCAAGTCCCCTAGGATTTGCATACTTGGACTATTTGCATTGGATGTAGCTGCTACTCATGGGCATTGGTAATGAAAAGAACTTAATTTTAAGTTATAGGGAGGTGATGCATAATGATTCTCAGAAGTTTAGGCAGGAGTCAGAAGTGCACAAGAAGTGCTGAGTGGTGAAAAGATCTAATTGTTAACATTATTAGCAGAGTTCAGACGTATAGTCAGACAGGTGTATATATGCTATGTACTTCTTTTCTGTGGAGGGAGAGGGCCATTTGCTGATGCATTTGAGCGCCATTTAGTTATTCACGCACAGTTTTTAACTTGCTTTGTTCTTTCCTCGTGGACCATATTTATGTGACACTTGTGTTTCCCATGTCATGGTAGATAAGAATAATTGAAAGGAATTGCGAAATTCCACATGAAGGGCCATTCTGTGATCTCATGTGGAGTGATCCAGAAGATATTGAAACATGGGCAGTTAGTCCTCGAGGAGCAGGTTGGCTTTTTGGGTCCAGGGTCACTTCTGAGGTAATGAAACTTGATGTTTTGTCTGAAAGGTAACCTGCCTTTTTTAACAATGTCCCCTCCTTTTTGCAGTTTAATCATATTAACAATCTTGACCTGGTTTGTCGAGCTCACCAACTTGTACAAGAAGGCCTCAAGTACATGTTTCAAGATAAAGGCTTAGTAACTGTAAATATACTCCACCTCCTGCCTTTGTATATCCTGGCAAGCTTTTTAAACTCTTCTTTAAGTGGCTTGGTTCATGTTATTTGCAGGTCTGGTCTGCACCCAATTACTGTTATCGTTGTGGGAATGTAGCTTCTATTTTGAGTTTCAATGAGAACATGGTAAGTGTTTCAAGTTTAATCTGTTATATTTAGATTATGCAATTGGGTATGCTACAGAAATATATAATGCCTGCATGCTGTTGCTTCTTGAGAATTCAAATTTGTTTCCAGTGTATGCAACCCATCGTACAGCTGGCATACTGAGGTTCTCATATAGAGATTATCCAAAATAAAAAGAAACAAGGAAGTGAAGATCTTGAGCATTGAGTTAGTTAGACATTAGGTGGGTGGGTCCTTAGGAAGAGAAAACGAGGACTGTTGTCATCAGCTGGTTTTGGGATTTGGTTAGTTGGCGCAAATATTGTGGACAGGAAAGTATTGTCCATATGCAGAAGGTAGAGCTGGTATATTGTTTGACAAGTGTAATTGGGAGACATAGGTTGTAATGCTAACGGTCAAAAAGAAAAAGAAAATATCTTAGCATAGCAAGGATGTCTTTGAAACACGTTTGGTTGTGGTATTAGAACAAATTTAAAACCTTACAGCCATCAGCAAAAAGTTTGAAGTTTGCCAGTGTCTTTCTTCTCTCTCTTTCGGGCACATGTAGGTTCTGTTCTTGCTGGCACTACTATTTCAACTGTTACATTTGATTAAATTTTGGAGTGAGAAATCCCTAATCTGATTTAGAGACTGGAAGTGGTCCTTTAAAGTTTGACTAGAGTCCCGTGTACATGGTTACTCCTTTGAAGTAATAATGTAGGACAAAGATGAATAATTGGTAGAATAGCTATTGTTGTAGGTATTTCAGGTTATAGATAAAAATGCTCGGTTTAGGTTTAGTTTGACTAGGTTTAATGGTCTGCACGGATGGGCAAAGAAATGAAAGAAAGAAAAAGTATCCAGGAACACTAGATCGGTAAAAACAACAAAGGAAGGTTAGTTAATTATCACACCTAGAATCCTTGGCGGTGCCACCTACTGCCTCATGGATCATCCATGAAAGAATTGCACCAAAATAGTCCAAGGAAGGCTAAGAGCCTCCCTAACCTTATTTGTTTGAACTCTTGATAAAGCTTTACTAGCACAGTTATTGGAGACTGACTAATTTATAGCTATTACTAGTACAAACTTATCCTTTTGTACTAAATCCTTTAATGATGGTGCAAATGTGCCCATTAAACATTTAAGCTTGGTTGTACTGCATCTAGCCATGGTTTACAATTTTGATGGATAGGGGATTTCTTTTTATGGGAAGTGAAACCTTAAAATTCTCCAACAAGACACCTCCCTTGAGGCATATCTAGCAAAGTTCATCATTTTCAATTTCAGCACGTGGTGTCTACCCTTATTCAGCATTTAGGAACTTTATGGATGGAGTTAGCTCGGAGTAGTAAGAATGCAAGCAGAGTTTTAAAAGGAGCTCATGTCAAGACAGCGTATTTAAACAACAATAGACGCAATTAAACCTATATAGCCTGTTGGAGGTGTTACAGGTGGTTGCTTTCTCTGATTGCTTCATAATGGGATTCTTATTCCTAACAATCAAGCACAATACCATTGCAATTGGTGCTCTCCTGTGTGTAACAGTTTCTGTATAGAATCACTAGCGTTCCCATTGACATATTTTGCATCCAATAGTAAGGGTGAAAGTGGATCAAGTGCATACTGTTGTGAGGTTTCTTCTTCATATAAAGTTGCATGATTGTTATTGCTTTGTGGGCTCTACTGTTAAACATGGGGTGGTGATTTGTGTTCGGTTGGTTATAGTCCGAGTGAAGTTGGGTCCTGCATGTTGCAGTCTGGATACTCAATCCCACTGCATTGACTTGTTCCAATAACCCTCTACTTGACTTACTTCAAAGCTAAAGCGACAGCATACCTGCTTTGCAGTCTTGTTTTGTTATGACCCTCATGTTTGTTTTGTGTCATAGGAGAAAGAGGTGAAGTTTTTCACCGAGACAGAGGAGAACAATCAGATGAGAGGGCCAAGGACTGGAGTTCCGTATTTCTTATGATGGGAGGAAATCATTTGCTGCATTACTTGTAAAATCGCAGACCAATTGTGACTGGTTATGAAGAAAAGCTGTATTTTGGAAGCCTGGGGATTACAGTCACTGCTCACATGATTGCTGTGGACTTGACTGTTCAGTTGCCTGGATAGAACTTTCGCATCCCTTCCAGTCTTATTTCTTGACTTGTGTATTAGTTTCAGATCATTTAATTTTTGATTTGTTAGATAGTGCCCCCGTTCTCTTTTTAATGTTTTCTGTCTATGCCTTTGAATTCGATATTGTGTATTAGTCTGTCTTGTTAGTGGTTTTCCGATTATACTTATGAGCAATCTTGATTCTGTTATAAATACTTGCATATGGATTGTCTCTCTCCAGACTTGGGCGTGGGCCAACTTTGACAGAAACTGTGGTAAAGAAACTACTAGTTTGCTGGTAGAAATGTGATGTTTTGGTTAAATGTGAAACTGGCTTTTTGTTCAACACCAAAATGTTCCTACACAAAATGTAAAAAAGGGTCAAAAAAATACTATAAAAATTATTTTGATGGATAACAAATTGAGCAGGGAACAAAGTAATTTCCAATTTTGTCCCAAATAAGGTAATACTATTTTTAATCGTTTATGCGCAACAATCGATTCTACCCTCTTTCAATAATTATCCAGTGCTGTGTTTTCTTTTCTTAAGGTGCCAGTGTAATACCCAGGTACAGGGAGGATGCTTCGCAGCACCAACATCATGAAAATCTACTTTTTGCCCGCAGAGAAATTCAAGGCATGGTAAAATGTTCTCTTCCATACACATGGGGCATTAGCAATTTGAGTTCTAATATACTCCACAATTCAAAAGGAGTGCCAAACCTGACAGCAACATCCAATTAACATTGATCAAAAACACAAGCTAGGCAACAAAGAAAGCTTAAAGTAGCCAACAGCAGATTAGAAAATACACGAGATGAGGCCCCAGAATAGCCAAGAACGCAAAATCACAAAAGAGATTGCATATTATGGTAAAACCTGAAGTTTTGGTACAACATGTCTATTTTATATGTGATGAACCTTCATGGGGAAAAGAAAATCCTTGCCCAACACACTTATTGCACAACAATAAACTCATTCAGTAGACAATTTTTTTAGTTCCTACATCATAACAGATAGTTTTACTACACTCAAAATCATGAACGGACTTAATAGGATGTTTGTTGTGTATTAACTATCTTTTGCCAAGAACTAGCTTCGTGACTGCAAGTCAACCTCAGTCATCAACCTCTGCTTTAATCTCTTTCACTAGTTCTTCCTTGTACTCCTCAAATGTCCCTGGGAAACGATCTACACTTCCATTCTCCACTAACCAAATCTCACTCCTCTCTTCATCATCACAAACACGTGATATCAACCTCGAGTCATGACTCACCAAGACAACTCCACCAGTAAATTCATCCAGTGCATCAGCCAGTGCATCAATGCTCTGCATATCCAAGTGATTTGTAGGTTCATCGAGCAGTAAAATATGGGGATTTGACATGGATATTGACGTGAAGACAACTCGGGACTTCTGTCCACCGGATAACTTAGCAATTGGGGTAAGATGATTATGACTAGGGAGTCCAAATTTGCCAAGCTTTGCACGGACAGCCTCCTGTTTGCTAAGACCCTCTTGATCAGGGTGAAGACGAAGAAGGTACTGAACTGGTGTTTCATCCATTGTCAAGAGGTCCACAAAGTGCTGCGAGTACCTTCCAATCCTCAACTTCTGACTCCTTCGTACTTCTCCCTCAGTTGGTACCAAATCCCCAGCAAGAAGATTGAGCAAAGTAGATTTGCCAGCTCCATTGGGCCCGACAATAGCAACACGAGTCCCCATATCGATACCCACATCAACATTTGACAACTTGAAATCCTCCCGATTAGGATAAGTAAAGCTCACTTCAATGAGCTGCAACAACGGGGGTGTAAGCTCTGTAGGTTCAGGAAAGTGGAACTCAACACTGTAATCTCTCCACTTTCTTGGAGCCTCTGGTGCGGGTTCATCCTCATCAGCCTTACCCTTGCCCTTGTTCTTTGATGCTTCCTTGGCAGCAGTAAACTTCGCTCGATCCTTTACCTTCTCTTGCTGAACCCGATTACCACCCCTCTTGGCAGCTTTCAACTGCTTCTCAAAAGTCTCGTACTTCTTGTTCATTTCTTTCCGGCGTTGCTCATACCCTGTTTCAAAGTCATCAAAGTTCCCACGATAAAAGTGGAGTTTCATGTCATGTAGGTGAATGATTTCATTGCAAACCGTGTTGAGAAAATCCCGATCATGTGATACAACAACCAAAGTCTTCTTCCATCGACACAGGTACTCCTCCAGCCAGAGAACAGCCCTCAAGTCTAGATGGTTCGTGGGTTCATCAAGTAAAAGAAGAGTAGGCTGAACAAAAAGCGCCCTAGCCAGAGAAATTCTCATCCTCCAACCACCACTAAATGACCGAGTTGGACGACCCTGCATGTCCTTAGTAAAACCTAATCCAGCAAGAATCTTTGAAGCCTGAGCTTCAGCAGCATCTGATCCCAGCAGCTGCAGTTTCTCATACAATTCAGCAAGCTTCTCACCCACATCATCGTCGTTGTCATCATCATTATCATTGTTCTCACCCTCAGTCTCGTACTGCAAAGAGGCAACTTCTTGTCGGAGTTTGACAAGTTCTTCATTAGCTGAAACAACTGCTTCTAAAGCAGTCTTGTCATCACCAATTACTTCTTGTTCAACCAAGAGCACATCAATATTCTTGGGCACAGGAATTTTTCTCCAAGCTAGCAGCTTCAATAGTGTGGACTTCCCCATTCCATTAGGCCCAACCAATCCATATCTCTTTCCATGAGATACCTTCACAGATGCATTCTTTAAGAGTTCCTTCCCACGAGCCGAGACAGAAAAATTTTCTACAGTTATATCTTTGACATTTGCAGAACCATCATCTTCCCCATCAAGGACTGAAGCCCGGCTTCCAATCACAACAGTGAAAGCATCACGGTCATCTTTAAGAGCCTCTTGTTTTGCCTGTACAATAGCATAGGCAGCAAGAAGGTCCTTCTTTTCACGTTTTCTCATCTCTTTGTCTGACAGAGCTACTTCAAGTGGCTTCAATTCAGACCTCTCATGATTGGATTTCTTGTTCACGTCATTTTGTTGTTGACCTTCCCCTGTAGGACACTCTTCTTCTTCATCATCAGAGGGAGGAAGATCAATGCCATCAATGTAAGACGAAGATTTTGGAGTTGGCTTTGTTTTGGGTTTGTTGGATGTAGAGCTTGATGACCCCTTCTTTGGTTTATCAGGTTTCAGGTCCATATTGGCAAGCATTTCAGTGACAGATAAATTCTCTTTTTTTCCATCTTTGCTCCCTGGTTTAGTCTTCATGGCTGCTCCAGTCCGGTCTGCTTTCTTCTTTCCCATTGCGGCAGTTGCCTGATACATTCCAGTTCAAAGGAAAACGAAAAATTTGTGAAGATACATAATGTAATTCACACAAGCATCAGACAAAAACAAGCTTTTTGTTTGCATAAAAATTGCACTCTTTTCTCTTGCCATTCAAATTGCACTGCTTTTCAAAATTGTTAAAATCGAAACGGGCAGGATAAATCAGTAACGCAATATGATAACTTTAATAATTATATACGTAAATACTCATTTTCTAAATGATTTGATTAGTAATAATCATTAAAAAGTTACAAAAACAATTATTTATAAAGTTCTGCATTGAGATTAGGTGAGCACTTAAGATAGTTTTTCAAAGTTTCTTTCATAACAGACAATCCAGTTTTTCCCCACAACTTTTCAT
Organism: Viola odorata; assembly: GCA_963691705.1. NCBI lineage: Eukaryota > Viridiplantae > Streptophyta > Magnoliopsida > Malpighiales > Violaceae > Viola > Viola odorata. Next base: position 64,914,601 of record OY829543.1, on the reverse strand, counting down.
TTTCAAAGTTTTGAGGATGTCTTCACATATTCACCACTCTCTCTGATGTCAATATGTTTACGCCATGTCAAAGAAAGGGAACATCTTATGGTGCTAGAATATGGAAGAAATCAGACCAATAATTTTCTTATCAAAGACATGGAATGGATATCATGGACATTTAAACACTGTAATTTACTCATTCTGTAGGTGATTGTTCCTAAACCTTCCTTGCTATCACAAACCAATAGCATACATATTTCACGTTTCTGATCAATAAAAAAACCAATAACATGCTGCAATGCCACAATTTTAGTAATAGTTCTGTCAAGTAATGCTTCTTAGTAGCCCAACAACAACCTTTATCCCGTCTAGTGCCTTAACAAAATGTTAGCAAAAAGCAAAAACACATGAGAAGCAGTAGTTAGCCATGTACACATGCTACGGAATCCTACCCGATATTATACAAATCTGCAACATGTAGTTTAATTCAAGGAGCCACTTCCAGCAACAGTGCAAGTGCAAAACAGAGAGGGAAAAGACACGTTACATAACCTTGTGTACTGCCAGAGAGGACTCAAAGGAGGAACGTGCAGCACGAAGCACGGATACAGTGTTGGACGGCGCCGGTGGTGGAAGATGGGAAAAGAATAGGTGAGCTAATGAAGCTTGAGTTGAAACTTGGGAGAGGTTGAAGAGAGACAACCAAAGCCCTAATTCTACATTGAAACGACGACGTTTTGTGCCTTGTTAGTTTTTCTTATTTTTAATTTAGCATGCTGCTTAACTCGGTGAACTTGGTAAACTCTAACAAGTTACCGAGTTGAAACTAGATTAAACGTCAAATTTCGAACGATTTTGATAAACATGCTGCTTTTTGCACATATACACTTGTTTATTGCTTATATGAAAAAGATCATTAGCCATAAGTGAATGGAACTCTTAGTCCTAGAAATAAGTATAAACAGAGACGATCTGTCAAAACTCTAATGTTACACATATTAAAATAACCTAATTTGCGAGGAAGAGGTAGTATTTGAGATTACTCATCGGCTAAATCAAAAGAAGCAACATAGGTTTCCCTTAATTTCCAAGAAGAACCCAGCCAGTGAAGGGCTCCATTCAAATTTAAAACAGAAAATGATTGGAGAGCCATCTTAAGGCCAATGCTTTATTTCAACATTACTAATGTAATCTACTGCCCACATACGACTTGTATGAATAATCGGATTCGTCCCATCCAAATTCAAATAGACACCGCCAATCCTCTAAATCACTAGTTTTTGGCAGAATAATAATTTCCCCTGCTCACAAGTTGCACAATTTAAAATCTGAGTTTCAAATCCACAACATACAGTAACTTTAAATTCTTAAACGACAAGTTGGTTCGGTTTAACAATTTCTACGATTATACGAAGGGAGAAGCCATCCGGGAGTCCCTGCCGTTATTATTTTTATTTTAGTTAATTCCCAAAGCGATTATTGGTTCAATTTGGTGCCTCACGTTATGCCCGTTAGGCACGCCAGGTCCCCACCGTTAAATTCACCACTAACGGACGTTAACGGTCGTTAACTCTCAATATTTTAATATTATCTATGAACAAATGATACTGGACCCCACTTACCTTGATTTTCCAGATTTCGTATTTTCTTAATATCTAAAAATATTAGTTTTATTAATTAGTTAATTTATTTTATAAAAAAAATTAATAAAATTTAAGTTAAAAAAACAAAAAGAATATATTATTAAAATTTCAAAATCCTTAATCTGTTTCTTCTCCGTTCTTCATCTACTTCAGATGCCGTTCTTCTTCATATGTGTTAGATCTGAAAGTGGAGAAGAAGCCAATGGAGTAGAAGCCAGCGGAGAAAGCTCCGGCAGTGGCAGAGAAAGGGAGCACCCAGATCTGGGTAATATGGTGCAAATCTGGACCAAGGAAAACAGCTCGCATTCCAGACGCACTTTGCGGTTGTTGTTGCTGTTGTTGCGGCGGCGGCGGTGGAGGAGGGTTAGCGGCAGCTTGAAGAGATGGCCAAGCAGAGGCAGACAAACTAAGAGGAGCCCTAATATTATTAGTACTCCTTCCTCTGTTACTGTTGACCCCTGCTGCAAGTAATCATTTGTTGTTGCCTCATATGATGAAACTGTAAGCAACATAAAGAAAGATCTAATTAGTAATTATTAAATTTGAAACAAAAGTAAGAGTGAGGTTAAGAATAATTTTTAAATATAATCTGGTCTGGTTAATTACTTGAGATGCTTGCAACATTTGGTAGGAGAGTGACTGGTATTGTTGCTGTTGCTGATGTTGATGGTAGAGTCCAACATCAGGGTTGTTTTTCAGAGGAACAGAGGTTGTTTTTGGGTTTTCATTGGTGAATAATTTTTTTATTTTGGAATTTTTTAATTATACCACCTAAGAAAATACGTTGACACGTAAATTAATTAATTTTTTAATTAAAGGATTTTCTTCAGAAGAAATAAATAAAATAATATAACAAGTTGTTTTATCCGAACAACTTGTTATATTAGAAGTTAATTAATCTTGCATTATTCTTTTTTATATTTTTTTGATATTATTTTGTTGTAAATAAATAAGAAATAAATTTAAATCATGCATACACGTTGTAGTTTAATCACAGTTATCAGAACCGGACCGGACAGAGAACCGGAAATGAAAATTTGGTGGTTCAACTAGGTTGAACCGGATTGTACTTGCTGGTCCGTCCGGAATCGTTCGCACATTAAACCGGTAAATCTTAGACTATTAAACCGGATTGAACCGGCTGGTTTTTTTACTGTAGCATTTTATAATATATCAAAATAAAGTATATTAAGTAGATCAAAAGTTGAAAATAAAGAAACTATCTAACATTTAAATGAAATGATATTCAAAATACACTTAAATATTCAAATTACTTTTATCAATAAAGAAACTATTTAACACTGTAAATTTACTAATATAATTTCGGATTTCAGGATATTTGGTATTGGACCGAAAAACAACCCACACATGAACTCTTTTTTTTTTTTCAGTTGGTTTTTACAATTACCAAAATAAAAGTGAATCTGCTAAATATAGGAACTATATTTTACTTGGTCAAATATTTTAACTGATAAGATTATGTGTTAGAAACTTGATTTTGATTAGTTCTTATCGTATCTTTGAAATATATTGCGAACATCAATACACTTAAAATCTGTTGTATTTTCGGTAAAATAGAAAAAAAATTGAGTCACATAAAATTGTGATTGCGAAGTTTATTTCACTTTCTTTCGAGAAAAAAAAATCTCTTATAATATCAAACCAAAACATCTACATTTACCATAAATGTATTAGTAGTTTTATTAATATTTTTTATATTTACTTTTTTCTATAAACATATTTTTTATATATTTTAATAAATTAATAAGGGCGAGAAAAATCTAAATTATATACTATTATTACATTACATGAGTTATTTATTTTATTACAAAGCAACTTGAAAGTAATACTAGTGCATAAAAAGAGAATACAGTTTTGTTTTTTTTTTTTTTTTAATCGGCAATTCCTCTGCTAGTCAAAGGAAGAAACTGCCGGCCAACATTTTCAATCATAAGTGGGGCCACATAAGGGAGTGGGCAGTGGTGACGTGGAGAGATTTGAGTGGGTCAATGCACATTTGTGGATGCTTCCATTTCCAACTTAGAGGTAGGGAAGGAGACGTTCAAAACTTGAAAGGGATTAAATATATACAAACATGTTTTAAAAAGAAAAGTAAAGTGGTACAAGAAAATACCACATCGGAGAAAAATAAAAATTTGGTGTAAATGTGTTCATATAAAAGCATCACCACTTAGGTGTAAGTTGACAACTTGAGTGAAAATCAAGTTGGGCCTCTTAGAAGTTGTCCCCAATAAAATGAAAATTTTAAATACTAGTAAATTTTTTTTTTTTTTGGGTCCTTGGTTTTGGGCCCGTGGGCCGTGTCAAAACGGCGTCGTTTTGATAAGGCATCAAACCGGACATTTTGGTTGAAAACCTGCCGGTTCGCCAGTTGGCTAAAAACTGGCCAGTTTGTCCGGTCCAACCCAGGTCAGAGGGCAATCCGGTCCGAAAGTTGAATCGGACCGGAAAGGTAAAAATGGCCGGTTGAACTGGACGGACCGACCGGTCCAGTCCGGTTCTGATAACATGGAGTTTAATAATATATTCTTTTTATTTTTTTAACTTAAATTATATTAATTTTTTTATAAAAGAAATTAACAAATTAATAAAATTAATATTTTTAGATATTAAGAAAATAATAAATCTAGAAAATTTGGTAAGTGGGGTCCAGTATCAGTGCTTTTTGAGAGATAATATTGAAAGTTAACGGCCATTAGCGTCCGTTAGTGACAAATTTGACGGTGGGGACCTGACGTGCCTAACGGGCATAACGTCAGGCACCAAATTGAACCAAAAATACTTTGGGGATCAGCTAAAATAAAAATAATAACCGTACGGACCTCCGGGTGGCTTCTCCCATTATACGGACAAATAAACAAATAGATAAACAAAATAATCATGCACAGTGCACACAAACAGGATGATAGGAAGAAGAACGCACCTGGACTGAATCAAACAAGCGGTGACGGACTTGGAGGTCAAAAATTAAGACTAACAGCAGACAACGATGAGCTTTATCTTTTTTTCCAATCTTTGATGATGGGGTCACCACTGGTGGAGGCAGCGCCCGCGATCAAAGGTGGTGATGGTGGCAGAGACGTTGCAGGTCGAGTGTGTTTAAGAGAATGAGCAGCTAGGGATTTGGGTTTGACGTGTTTTTTTTCCCGGTTTTTTATTTTTTGAAAAATTCTTTTTTCTAGGACAATTTTTATACCACCAACCATTTTTTGTTTTTCCCAATCTTGACATAAAAAATTTCAGTTCATCAAATATACCACTAACATTTTGTTTTTTCATCTTTCTAATTAGTATTTTGGTTCTTAAGCTCTTTTCTTCTATCTCTTTACTCCTTAATATTTAACTTTATCCCAACTATTTTTTTAAATATCCCAACTATAAATTTATTGGGACACAAATAATTGATATTAAAACCTAAAAAAATAAAATAAAAAAGTTAAAGAACCAAGATAATAATGCATGACCCAATAAGTTTTAATAAAACGGTCTGCACGATTGGTTTAATTTCTAGTGCATTCATATTTTTTGAGTGTTTTTTTTATTTTAGTAAATTATATAGAATCAACTAATCTTATCTAAATTTAATTTAATAACTATTACTTCCAATTTCAAATGTGTAAGGTATAACTTAAAAGCACTAAGGTTCTCATTTCTTCAAAGAAAAAAAAACTATTTTTTATTTGAGAAAGTATTATTTTAGAATTTATCTTACCTTCGTTTATGTATTTTGGGAAAATAAAAAATAGTTCAAACAAAAAAATTATTTAATCAAAATTACCTATCATTTCAAAATTACGCTAAGAAAAAAGGAAAATATTTTTTTAGTAACAAAATAAAAAAAGTAGTTAATTTTATTATAATTTTATATAAAAATATAATTAGGCCTTCATATATGTTCTCCACCTTTTTTATTTAGTTTTACCATTAGTTTTTTCAATAATTATTATGAAGAAATTTTGGGGCCAAAACCAAACAATATGAATATATATACATGGGAGAGACGAGACTTTACTCTTTAGCAATGTGTAACTACTCGTAAGAAAGCAGTACTGCGGAAAGCACATCTGACAAGCTAAGATAGGAGGAAAGGAAGTGGAAGTTGATGCCAAACTTGTTGACCGCACTAATTGAAATTATAAAAGTAAGTAAGTTTTGTGCATCCGTTACAAATTAAAGGATGTACATCCCATTTATATCCATTTGTTCATCACTGTCCGTCCACCCACTGCCACTATAAACAAACTATCTACCGCAAATGCTGTAGTGTGCCACTTTTACTCATACTAATTTGCTGCTGATGATGCACCTACACATGTAATGTAATACTGTATTGCACTTTCATTGGCCATATCGAAGATCAGATCCAAGACGTTGATTCATCGTCCTCGACTGTGGTATAAATATATATATATTAAATCTCGTATGTCCTCGTTCCATCATTATTGATTGATCAAGCTGTGAAGGGAAGACATATATATACTCTGCTACTCGTGTGGTTGGTGTTGGCTAGCGAAGAAAGGTAATTATAGTGATGACCACTTTTTGATTAATTAGTTACTAATATTGTAGCTAGCTAGCCGATCGAGGTGATCACTTCTTGATGCAAATGTATATATGTGCAGGAATTAATTATATAATTAATGATGAGAACATCATCATCATCTCATTCTGATGGAGGAGGAGGAGGAGTACTACAAGTACGACTAGTGCCGCTGCAGCAGCCGATGGTGTTAATGTTGCTGGTGTCGACGTTAGTATTGTTGGGTCATCATAACTGTGGCGTTGTTAATGGGATCAGGACGAGTTCTAATATTATGAATGAAAATGGTAGTACTGCTGCTCGTGCGAATATCACCATCAACACTCATAAATCTCATGCTTCCGCAGTTAATGGCACACGATGGGCAGTTCTAGTTGCTGGGTCTCGCGATTTCGAAAATTATAGACACCAGGTATACCTGTAGCTACCCGCTCCCGTCTAATTATATATATGTATATATAGTTAATTAATTAATTGATTATTCCTATATATATAGGCTGATATATGCCATGCATATCAAATTCTGAGGAGAGGCGGAATAAAAGAGGAGAACATAATCGTGTTCATGTATGATGACATTGCATTCAACCCATTAAATCCTAGGCCTGGCGTCATCATCAACAAACCCAACGGCGGTGATGTCTATGCAGGGGTACCCAAGGATTACACCGGAGACAGTTGTACCGTCAACAACTTCTTAAGCGTAATCCTTGGCAACAAATCTGCTCTCACCGGAGGTAGTGGCAAGGTGCTGGACAGTGGCCCAAATGACCATATCTTTATTTACTATGCTGATCATGGTTCCGCTGGTTTTGTTTGTACGTAATTTCTTATAATTCTCATCATTCTCATATTTTAATATACACTATTCTAAGCAAAATCATATATATATTTACAGGTATGGCTTCTGATGAGTACCTTTATGCTAACGACTTGATAAAAGTGTTAAAAAAGAAGCATGAAGCTAAAGCATATAAAAACATGGTACGTACGTGACAAGATTATTATAGTCTCCTCTCAAAAAAGAAAAGAAGAAAAAAAACGCGGAGATAAAAAAGAAAAGAATTGACTATATATATTCCTATACATACAGGTGATATACATGGAAGCATGTGAATCAGGGAGCATGTTCCAAGGGATTCTTCCGGGGGACATGAGCATATATGCAGTGACGGCAGCAAATGCAGTAGAGAGTAGCTGGGCTGCATACTGTTCTGGTGGATCCTTCCCTCCCCCTCCCCTCGACTTCCCTTATACCTGCCTCGGCGACGTTTTCAGCATCTCTTGGTTGGAGGACGCCGATTTTCACGATCTAACCCAAGAAACTCTGTCCCAACAGTATTCAGTTGTTCGACGAAGAACAGGCTTTGATTATGGAACTGATCCCTTCTCTCATGTCTTGCAATTTGGCGATCTCCAAATCGCCAGCCAATTTGCATCCCACTACATGGGCGACACCAACACCGGCACAACATTATCAATTACAAATCCCATGCCCCCCACCACGTCCGCCACCAGTACTAATGCTGTACTCACCCAACATGATGCAAGCCTTCTTCATTTTAGGCTTAGGGTACGTAACTTAGTAGTATTTTTTGGGTCAATTCTCTCTAATTAAGCCCCTTTCGGGTAAGTGACTAATTAATTAATATATACTGTCGAAACTCCAGTAATTGATGTGCTATGTATATGTATGTATTGCAGTATGAGAAAGCACCAGAAGGATCTGAGGAGAAGGTGGAAGCTCACAAGAGGCTGGTTGAGGTACTTGGTGGTGCAAAGCATGTGGAGCAGAGCATCCACATGATCGCCTTGAGTTTGTTTGGGGCTAACAATGATCACTATCAAAATGTCACCAACTTGGGCCGGGCCCAATCAAAAGCCCAGGACCAAGACCAGCCCCTTGTACAAGACTGGGATCGCTTCAAATTGCTGGTGGAAACATACGAGAAACAGTGTGGGAGGATATCATGGTACGGGAAGAAGTACGCAAGAGCCATTGCTAACATGTGCAATGCTGGAGTAACTGTGGACCAAATGAATGAAGCATCAACCATGTCTTGCGCTCCATCCCCAACCTCATCAACTTGAAGAACATCCACCTCGCAAGTAATAATTAATACTACCATATTTCATATCAACTTTCTTCGTAAAATCTAAATAAATACATGAATGAAACAATTATTAATACCACATTATCTCTTTTGGTAGATCATATATATATATATTCCAGCTACGATGCTCTCAATCAATCGTGCATGTTATTGTTACATATATGGAACATGGAACATGCGTGCGGCCGTTACCAAAATTGCAACCAAGTCACATTTATAGACATTGACATTTACCTAACCATTTATTTAATTTTATATTTTATATAAAGACTGGCAATGCCAAAAAAAAAAGACAGTTAGAGTAGATAAACCTTATAATTAAGAATAATGAAATGATAAAGAATAATAGTACTAAGAATATAAATCTAGTAGTAACATTTTTGTTGGGCGAGTAATCTAACCTAATTACATGGCAAATGGGAATTGACAAATGAGCGTACACGTTTTAAGTGATGGTGACATGGCAGAATTGTATTGGTGCTGCTGACCTGGGGGAAAACAAGTGGATATATGCGGGCGGATGGAGGGAATATGCAACGCGCATATTTTTCTCAAAAAAAGAAAAAAAAGAAAGAAAAAAAAGAGAGAAGAAGCATACTTTTCTCTCCCACGCCCGTCCTGATCAACATAAGACTAATTTTCCATTTATTTTCAAACAATTCATTTTCAGAGTAAAATATTCGCAGCCTGTGAGTACTAAAAAAAAAGTGAAAAATGAAAACTCTCCCATTCTAAGGTTTCTGCAAAATTGTTCAGAGACAAACCGAGGGAGCGGAGGCACCGAAAAAATAACTTCTGTTATTAGCGGTTACGCAACTGTTCTGCAATCACTCAAAGGTACCCTGTCCCTCCACAGATCTTTTTCTCTCTGATTGTTGTGATTTTGTAATTTGTTGTTATTGTTTGATTAGTAGAAATGCTGTGTTGGTTTGCTTAATCTTAGGTCTTCCCTCTCAGATCTTAGAGTTAGGAAACACTCTGCGTAATGCTCTTGTTACCGTCCTTTGATGTTGTGGTGTTTCTGAACAATGCCACAACAAATACAGAGTAGATTTTCTTCACTTTCTTCTTGTTGTTTGCATAATTTCTTATTGATTTTGTGCAGGAATTACAAATTTTCTTTTGAAGGTGACAACTGACGGTTCATCGGCAGGCATGGTGGCTCCTTCCTTGCTTCTTACCAACTAAGACTGAAGAACCGGTTGGTTTTTTCTCCCTTTCCGTTTGCTTGAGAAGTTACATAGAGCTTTCAAAATTCAGCGGCCTGCTTCAGGGGGTGAGTTGCCGCTACGTGACGGGTGAATTCCTCTCACACAATGATGGTGGATGATGTTGAGAGTGGTAATTTGGGGCCTTACCGAGAGAGGCCCAGGACGTTCCCCAGTATGCGCAGTAAATCCTATGCTCCATGGGTGAGCTCATCTCATTCCCCTAGATAATTTGGTTTAGCACATCGTTGTTGCATTCTGGCAGTGCTACCTGTTTCAGTTATTTCCTTTTCTTTGTCTGTACAAAGCTAATTTAATCCACCTGTTTAAGTATAGTGATTCTTTTTAATTCTTAGGATTTAGTAGATCCAGATCACATTGCATGTAGGAATTTGATGATATTGACTACATCAGACTCCTTGAAATGAGTTATGGTTTTTTTCCTTTATTGCCTATTGTATTGTCCACTGCAAGGTGAGAAAAATAAGTCTACCCTTTTGCCACTGTTGGTTTGTTCTCTCTTACTTTCAGCTGTCTCACGATTTTCCAAATTCTCCTTTTGTTTTCTATGATAATTTCTTATTGCCTTTGTCTCATGTCCTTATACGCGATCTTTTATCCTCCTTGATCAAAATTGACTATTTTGCTCCCAAAAAAATCTAAATTGACTATTTCCTTTGTGCAGATTTTTCGAGTTCTCATGGGAATAAATGTCCGAGTTCTAATTATACTTTTGGTCTTGGGTTTGGGAGCTATTTTTTACATGGGAGCAAGTACCTCTCCAATCATTGTATTCGTCTTCACAGTTTGTATTATTAGTTTCCTTCTATCAGTCTATCTCACTAAGTGGGTGCTCTCAAAGGATGAGGGACCTCCTGAAATGGTTGAGGTACATCTTCTCTTATCTTTAGCTCAGATTGTTGACCCGAGTTTTATTTATGCTTTTTCTTCACTGCTACAGTCCAGACTCAGTGTATTACTTTGTATCTTTGTTAGGACTTTTCATGTTTTGAGTAAACAAACCATCTGAAATTTCTTTGTAGTCCATAGAGTGTGCTTGTATGTACTATGTAGTTTAGTTTACTGTTCAACTTCCTCCAACTTTAGAACCATAGGATTTGGTTTGCCTTATTTATTCATGTGGAATATATTCCTCTTGTTAATTGCTTCATTCTTCAATTATTGTTTAAAAGTGATGAGTGTATTTTGACTTCGACTCCAATTTGAATCTACTTCTGAGCATGTTACTGTATTTTCTAGATATCAGATGCAATACGTGATGGAGCTGAAGGATTCTTAAGGACTCAGTATGGGACTATCTCTAAGATGGCACTGATACTGGCACTGGTTATCCTCTGCATATATTTGTTCCGTAGTCCTACTCCTCACCAAGAATCTTCTGGCCTTGGGAGGTTGGCTGCACATGCCAAGTTTTACTAACAAGTCTAATGCCGATGTTTGGTCTATTGCTTATATGACATTTTATTTTATTGTCCTTGGTAATACAGGTCAACATCTGCATTTATTACTGTTGCGGCATTCCTTTTGGGGGCTTTGTGTTCTGGTAGTGCAGGTTATGTTGGGATGTGGGTATCAGTGCGTGCAAATGTTAGAGTCTCTAGTGCTGCTAGACGCTCCGCAAGAGAAGCATTGCAGGTTGTCCCTTTTATGGTCATTTATTTCATGAATGATTGCAGATTTGTATCTAACTGGAAATTTAATGCTCAGATATCTGTTCGGGCGGGTGGTTTGTCTGCCCTGGTGGTGGTCGGCATGGCTGTAATTGGAATAGCCATCCTTTATGCTACATTTTATGTTTGGTTGGGAGTGGGTTCCCCAGGTTCTGCGAAGGTTACTGATTGTAAGTAACAACTCCTTCCTAAGCTTACTGTCGTGGAACTAGCTGTCAAAATAAATGATTTTGTTTTCAATTACTTGCTACATGGATGCAATTCACCTGTAACTTTTTGAGTGGTTATGCTTTTATGCTCTGAACACCTTGAAGGACATATCCACTTAGTTGCAATCTACTAATTGATGATTGATTTCTTCTTCTCTTCCAGTACCTCTTCTCCTTGTGGGATATGGCTTTGGTGCTTCCTTTGTTGCGCTGTTTGCTCAGTTGGGTGGTGGAATATTCACAAAAGCTGCAGACGTTGGGGCTGACCTTGTTGGGAAAGTAGAGCAGGGAATACCTGAAGATGATCCTAGGAATCCTGCAGTGATTGCAGATTTGGTATCGATTACATTCCTTGTCACTATCTATTGTTGTTCGTTTTAGTTTTGTGTTGAATGTCTATCTTTTTTAGCATTTTGTATCATGCTAGGCTTTCTTAGTTTGGTAATGAAACTGAAAAATTATTGCTTGAAAGGTTGGAGACAATGTTGGTGATTGTGCTGCGCGAGGTGCTGATCTTTTTGAAAGTATTGCGGCTGAAATAATCAGTGCCATGATACTTGGTGCAACAATGGCTCAACGTTGCAAAATTGAAGGTGACAATTTCTCCGTTTATCGCTGTAAAGTTTTAGGTGGTATCTGTTATGGCGTGGCATCCTGGGATATCCCTGGTTTTTATCTTCTGTGATTAAGTGATTTTATTATTATGTAATTGGTTGTTGTGATGAGCTGAAATGCCTGAGTATCTGTATTTGGTGAAACACTTACCCACCGCTACATCATTAATTGGAGAGAGGCAATAATGATTGGACCTTGCTTTTTGGCCACCATGTGGTGGCTAGCCACCACCCCTTTTCACCTCTGGATTAAAATGACTTAATCTCATCCATTCAAACTAGATAGATCCTATGGATTACATTAGTCCTTTTAATCCAAAGGTGAAAAGGGGGTGGTGGCTAGCCACCACACGGTGACCAAAAATCGTTTCCCATAATGATTCAAGTTTATTCCCCTAAAATTCTTAAATGTGTGTTTCTACAAATAGGGCCTTCTCTCTTCCTAACGGCACTCACTCGGGTTTATTTTCTTGCAGATCCATCTGGCTTCATACTGTTTCCTCTTGTTGTTCATTCCTTTGACCTGATTGTATCTTCTGTGGGAATATTTTCAATTAGAGGCACTCGTGATTCTAGTGTGAAGTCTCCTATGGAGGATCCTATGGCAATCCTTCAGAAAGGGTACTCCATTACTATAGTTTTGGCAGTTCTTGCGTTCGGAGTGGTAATTGAAACTTCTAGTTGTTGCTTCTATTGAATGCTACTGCTGTTTTTGTTTACTATTTTCTTTTATTTTCATTAATTTAGTTCCTACAGCCCACTTATGACTATCAGGCATTGAAAGCCTTGATATCTCTTATTTTGATGTGCTTATTTTCTCACATATGGTTTCTCTGGTGGTGCGTCTGTGCAGTCTACTCGTTGGATGCTTTATACAGAACAAGCACCTTCAGCATGGTTTAATTTTGCCTTGTGCGGATTAGTTGGTATCATCACAGCTTATGTTTTTGTCTGTATCACCAAGTACTATACTGACTACAAGCATGAGCCTGTACGCACGTTAGCTCTTGCTAGCTCCACTGGTCATGGGACCAACATAATTGCTGGTGTTAGTTTGGGTCTTGAATCAACAGCGCTTCCTGTTCTTGTCATCAGTGTATCTATTGTTTCAGCTTTTTGGCTGGGCCAGACATCGGGGCTCATTGATGAGGATGGAAACCCAACTGGTGGGTTGTTTGGCACAGCGGTAGCCACGATGGGAATGCTCAGCACTGCTGCCTATATTCTTACGATGGATATGTTTGGCCCTATAGCTGACAATGCTGGTGGGATTGTGGAGATGAGTCAGCAGGTAACTTTTGGTTATCATTTTCTTTAGTAACATTTTGAATCTACGGGTAACATTAGGTTAATTGATGTTTCATAAATATCTCGTACAGCCAGATAGTGTTCGAGAGATAACTGATGTTCTGGATGCGGTTGGAAACACTACAAAAGCTACAACCAAAGGGTTCGCCATTGGTTCTGCAGCACTTGCATCATTTCTTCTATTTAGTGCTTATATGGATGAGGTTGCTGCATTTGCTCGTGTACCATTCAATCAGGTAGACTCAGTTGCAGTTAGACTTGATTATGTATGGCCCTTATGCTTTGGTTTCCTGTCTTACTTTCTTCCTTTCAATTTATGTTCAGGTTGACATTGCCATCCCAGAAGTTTTTATTGGTGGATTGTTGGGCTCCATGCTTATTTTCTTATTCAGTGCATGGGCTTGCGCAGCAGTGGGCCGAACTGCTCAGGAGGTTGTGAAAGAAGTAAGAAGGCAGTTTATTGAGAGACCAGGAATAATGGTGAGTATGAAGTCCTGTGCTGCTGTCTGTTTGTTACCTAGTCCTGCATTTAATAGTTTTATTTTATTTTATTTTATTCGTATGTGCTTGTTCATTTGACAGGACTACAAGGAGAAACCCGATTATGGTCGCTGTGTAGCAATTGTGGCATCTGCATCTTTGAGGGAGATGATTAAACCTGGTGCCTTGGCTGTTATATCACCGATAGCAGTTGGTAGGTTATGATGCACTTGTCATTTGATTTTGTTCCGCATATCGTATCTTATGAGAGTCTATTCTAGTATTCATTTGTTTGTAAAACAAGTCATGATGAATAGTAGACTCTCGCTCCTTCATGGCTCATGGGAAGCAAACTGTAACAAAAGCTCTGAAGTTCATGGATGCCACATGGGAAACATAGTCATTGGGAGTTGCAATTTTTCAGTTCATTTCCCCCATGTGGGGAGCAGCTACATACATGCCATGCACATATCTGCAATGCTTGGCTCTGTGATTTTTTGTTCTTTTTGGAAATCATACCCACATTTAGAGTATGACCTTACTCTCTATTTTCTCAATCAAATTTATGTGGCAAATCACTTTTTCCAATGGATGACAACTTTTATATTGTATCTTGGAGGTTATTATTCTTAGTTTTTAGTATAATTCATGGTTCAATTATTTGTGATGGTGCATTTATGAGGTTGGAATTCAATTCTGTTGTGCCCATGCTTAAGTACCATCAGGAACGTAGTTACTTCAGCATCCAACTGTGGCTTATGTGTTATATGGTGTCCTTTTTATCCATGTTTACATGATAGGTACTATGTCATGGAAGGTTACTGAAGTTTTCTTACGACTTGCAGGTTTAGTGTTCCGGATTTTGGGGTACTACACTGGACATCCCCTGCTTGGGGCTAAAGTTGTGGCTTCCATGCTAATGTTTGCAACAGTTTCTGGTATTCTCATGGCTCTTTTCCTAAACACAGCGGGTGGGGCTTGGGATAATGCAAAGAAGTACATTGAGACGGGGGCTCTTGGGGGGAAAGGGAGTGAGAGTCACAAAGCAGCAGTTACAGGAGATACGTAAGTATTTCTCTCATCTTGCTCAAGAATTGACTGCATGTTTCTAGCCAAATAGGAAGAAAGATCTAAATCAGAAATGGAGTTAGAGTTGGAATTGCATTATCGTATGGGATGGTATCTTGTTGGTGAGGTTAGCTAATTGTGGTTTTTTTTGTCTGCATTGTGTGCAGTGTGGGAGACCCATTCAAAGATACAGCTGGACCTTCAATTCATGTTCTTATAAAAATGTTAGCAACAATAACATTAGTCATGGCTCCTGTGTTTCTATGAGGAGTTTTGTTGATATCTACTGCAGTTTGATGAGAGAGACGGCACTCATTGTCCTCCGAGTCTTTAGACATTAGTTTAGGTATTTTGATGTACATCAATGAAGGGTGGTTCATGACTAGTGTTACCAAAAAAAAGTTCCTAGATTGCTCAAGAGTTAAGTGCCTGAGTAGATGGATTTTTGTTCCTAGTGTAACCAACTTCTACTGAGCAATACCGGATGTACTTGGTGGTGAATTGTTATTAG
Organism: Viola odorata; assembly: GCA_963691705.1. NCBI lineage: Eukaryota > Viridiplantae > Streptophyta > Magnoliopsida > Malpighiales > Violaceae > Viola > Viola odorata. The sequence goes on along the minus strand of OY829543.1, from coordinate 64,899,212 downwards.
TGCATTATCATTACTACTGACTAAGTATGAGATTTTTGCTAACAATTTCCTTCTATGAGATTTTTTTGTTCTCCTCCTTTTTCGGGTGCTTCGGAGAAGACGAAAGGGGTACAATTCAGTTGAATGAGATCTGATTCCAAATTGAATGAGAATGATTGATGGGCGTTCGTCGTTGGTCACAACTTACAAATGGATATGATGAAGGCCTAAGGCCCATGGCATGGAATGGACCCAATAGAGAAACCCAGTAGAGCTTTTTTTTTTTTTTTGCTCTCTAGCTATCTCCATTTCGTCCTCATCCTCCTCTTATCCAATACATTAAATTAGAATCGGAATGTTTTAGGGTTTATCACTGCTCTACAAACCCTCCTTACTTAGTGAGCTTAATTTTGAGGAGTAAGGGGTGAAATGGAACAACCAGCAATCCCAAATGGTAGCGCAGCAGGGGCAGGGACGAGAACGCGAGCGAAAGGAGAAGGGAAGAAAAGAGTGCCGACAGCGAAGGAGCTAATATCCCATTACGAGTCGCAGGGGCTGAAGACAGGGGAGGCATCAATGAAGGTGATTGAAGATCTGCAGAGCATGCTGATGAGGGTCGTGTCTTCCAGTGGGAGGAGCAGGAAGGAGAAGACGTTGGGGATGGAGATATCAAGGAAAGTGGATATGGTGAACACGAGGGTGGCGGTTGTGGATATGAAGTTGGACGGGAAGCCAGGGTATGCGGAGGCGCTAGGGATTGGGGTTGCTTCTGCGGCTGCTTTTAGAGGGATTGAAAATGGTGTTTGGCCCCAGGTCCTCGTCGGTTTCTCCCAGATATGGAGCGCTGTCAGGAGTGTCACCAAACCGCCTTCCTCTTCTTAGTTACCTCTCCCTCTCCCTCTCCCTCCCCCTGTTCCGTTACTCCTCTTCATTAACTTAATAATGTTATAATAAATTAATTTAGTTACTTCTCTTGCCTTTCTTGTTTTTTAATTACATTTACATGGCCACGGGATGTTTCTACTTTCTACTCTAAACAAAAAAAAGTGTTACATTTACATTGTGATGATATTAATGTAACTCTTCCAGATCCATAGTTCACACATTCTTAAAATTTACTGAACTAGCCGTGTGAGTGTATTTATCATTTTAGGAAAAATATGCGGCTGGCAATACATGCCACCGTTACAACTTAAGACGCCGGTAAACGCCGGTAAACAGTAATACTTAGACGTGTTCATGGGCTGTGTTGGCAGGGTTGGATTTTTATCCCCTCATGCTCAGGTATGGAGTGATAGAGAATAGTTTCAAGCCCGTCAAGCTTGAGCTGGATTTGGATCGGGATTAATCGGGTTTTAGTTTTCTTTTTCCTTCAAAATAAATAATACTCCCTCTGGACACAAAAAATTGTCACTTTTTTACGGATTCTTACTGTTCATAATACTTGTCATTTTATGCTTTTCGAAACATATATTTTGTGCAAATGACTTTTTTTTTTTATGAATCAACCCAATTTGATGATGGTGTGGTAATTTGAGTGGAAATTAGGAGTAAAAATAAAACATTATAGAATAAAATAAGATCAAAGATCATTGCCCTACGAATTTTTACTATTCTAAAACGTCATTTAATTGTGTCCGGAGGGAGTACCAATTTAATTTTTATTGACATAAATATTTTAAAATTTTATTTAATTGCATGTTTTATTTTAGTATATAAAAATCATTTAACATAAAAAATTATTAATTGTAAGGTAATATGAGAAGATGTTAGTTACTCCCATCGGACACAATTAAATGACGTTTTAGAATAGTAAAAATTCGTAGGGCAATAATTTTTGATCTTATTTTATTCTACATTGTTTCATTTTGACTCCTAATTTCCACTCAAATTACCACATCATCATCAAATTGGGTTGATTCATAAAAAAAAATAGTCATTTGCACAAAATATATGCTTCGAAATGCATAAAATGACAAGTATTATGAACAGTAAAAATCCGTAGAAAATTGACAATTATTTGTATCCAGAGGGAGTATAACTTATTTAATTTTATGAATATGCAAGTATTTTAAAATTTAATTTTGTTTTCTTCTTTACTTTTTACTTTTAGCCTTAGGATTAAGAAAATAAGTACACATGATGTAAATAAATAAATAAATAAATTTAATAATAATTAAACCCTACTTAATAAACGCAGATTAACAATAATATTTTATTAAATCTTTGGTTGAGAAACTAACCAATTTAATTTTTATTGACATATAATTTTTGAAAATGTATTAAATCGCTTCTCTAACTATTAGTAGCATTTCATAACACAAAAGTTAATATTAATTAATTATCAAGAACAAGAAAAGTATATGTCGGTGCTTATAAAATTTATCCTATAAATATGCACTCATTAGACCCCGATTTACGAAGAATCGAGCGTTCCTTTCCGCGAGAAAGCAACGGTTTCTTTCCTCTCGCTCGCTAGGGCAACGATAGGTAAGCTTCTAAATTTAGATCTCTCCATCAATTTTGTTACTCTTTATTTTTGTTATCTAGATTCCTAGGGTTTGGATTTGTTTTTTCCACAATTGATGCCTCTTACCGATCTCGATGATGGTGTTTTTATAGTGTTTCGATTTCCGGCGGACTCGACCACATCTCGGACCCTCCTGTCCTTTATCGTTCCCTCGTCGGCGGTGACTTCTGTTCCGATTGCAAAGCTGAAAGCAAAATCCAACGCTAAGACTGGTGATGTCAACACGATTTCTTCTCTCTTTGTTTTTTTTTATGTTTAATTTCCATGATTTATGATAGTTTTCTTTCTTACGATTGGGGTTTCTTTTCTTATTCAAACTGCACGATTCAAGTTCTATAGTAGCACTGTTTCATTATATTGTTTCATATTATTATAGTTTGATTTATGAGTGATTTTGAGATATTTTCTTGTTATAATTTCAAATATACTTTTTTCTTTTTACTTCTGTAAATATAATTTTTGAAGTGAGAATTGGTTTTATTCCACTTCCTCTAACCTTTACTGTAATTGCTATCAACTTTTTCTTGAGTCTTTTATGCATCTTCTGATGCATTACGGTCATAAGCTAACATACTTTTATTTTCTTATATTATTACTTTTGTTTTCTAATTTTCTCTCTATCCTTTGCTTCTCCATAAAACCAGGCGGTTGAAACTTCTCAATTATAAACTAACATATTTTTATTCTCTTATCTGTTTTACAATTTCCTCTCCGTCCTTCACTTCTTCAAAAAACCAGACGGACCTTTGTTGTAATGAGGTGATGGAGAGGAATGTTATATTTTCAATTATAAACTAACGTTTACTTTTATTTTCTTATTATTACTTTTGTTTTTCAATTTCCTCTCTGTCCTTCACTTCTCCATAAAACCAGACGGTTTAACCTATGGAGGTAATGAGGTGATGGAGAGGAATGTTATATTCTAAATTATAAACTAACATATTCTTTTATTACTACTTCTGTTTTACAATTTCCTCTCCGTCCTTCACTTCTTCAAAAAACCAGACGGACCTTTGTTGTAATGAGGCGATGGAGAGTGTTGTACTTTCAATTATAAACTAACATTTACTTTTATTTTCTTATTATTACTTTTGTTTTTCACATTTCTCTCTGTCCTTCACTTCTCCATAAAACCAGACGGTTTTACCTTATGGAGGTAATGAAGTGATGGAGAGGAATGTTATATTCTAAATTATAAACTAACATATACTTTTATTCTTTTATTACTACTTCTGTTTTACAATTTCCTCTCCGTCCTTCACTTCTTCAAAAAACCAGACGGACCTTTGTTGTAATGAGGTGATGGAGAGAATGTTGTACTTTCAATTATAAACTAACATTTACTTTTATTTTCTTATTATTACTTTTGTTTTTCACATTTCTCTCTGTCCTTCACTTCTCCATAAAACCAGACGGTTTTACCTTATGGAGGTAATGAAGTGATGGAGAGGAATGTTATATTCTAAATTATAAACTAACATATACTTTTATTCTTTTATTACTACTTCTGTTTTACAATTTCCTCTCCGTCCTTCACTTCTTCAAAAAACCAGACGGACCTTTGTTGTAATGAGGTGATGGAGAGAATGTTGTACTTTCAATTATAAACTAACATTTACTTTTATTTTCTTATTATTACTTTTGTTTTTCACATTTCTCTCTGTCCTTCACTTCTCCATAAAACCAGACGGTTTTACCTTATGGAGGTAATGAAGTGATGGAGAGGAATGTTATATTCTAAATTATAAACTAACATATACTTTTATTCTCTTACTACTACTTCTGTTTTACAATTTCCTCTCGTCCTTCAGTTCTTCAAAAAACCAGACGGACCTTTGTTGTAATGAGGTGATGGAGAGAATGTTGTACTTTCAATTATAAACTAACATTTACTTTTATTTTCTTATTATTACTTTTGTTTTTCACATTTCTCTCTGTCCTTCACTTCTCCATAAAACCAGACGGTCTTACCTTATTGAGGTAATGAAGTGATGGGGAGGAATGTTATATTCTAAATTATAAACTAACATAATTTTGTCCTCTTATTACTACTTCTGTTTTACAATTTCCTCTCCGTCCTTCACTTCTTTAAAAAACCAGACGGACCTTTGTTGTAATGAGGTGATGGAGAGAATGTTGTACTTTCAATTATAAACTAACATTTACTTTTATTCTTTTATTATCACTTTTGTTATAATCTTGGGGAAGCATTTAGTGCAGGACAATTTCATTCCTTTTTTATGTTTACAAATCATGCCTGATATTCTAGTCTCTGTTCACTCAATCTTTTACTATGGATTTATCGTAATTGACTTTATATTTTGTATTCTCATAAATTTTTCCAGAACTTTTAACCAAAGCCCCTGGTTTGTCCTTAAGCCAATTACTTTTTGGCCTTTCAAATTTTGTATTACCCTATCAGCATCGATAGCTTCCAAACTAGTTTAAAATACTGGTTATCCTTTTTCCCCTATAAGCATGTGCAGTTGTTTATGATTTATTTTGTGTGGATGTAGATGCAGATGCAAACTTATTTGTACATTTTTTTTATTGAAATGGATTTGCAATGACGTTTAAGGGGTCATTTTGTTTTTATTTGTCTCATGCGTGTTTTTTGATTTTTGGCTGCAGTTGTAAGAACTTACTGAGCAATTTCCAGCTGCGACACCCCTTGCCTTGGTGCTAAAGAAGTTATTGGCTGACCGTAGCCTCGATCAGTCCTACTCTGGGGTTTTAAGTTCTTATTGCTTGGTAACTTGTGCTCCATGCCATTTCATTTTCTCCAACTGAGTGGGCGTGTTGGATTTAGAGTTTCTAGCTTTTCCTACATACTCAGAAGCATCCTTCTTGGCTGTTGATGCTATCTTTCAACTTGATCTTAGTTTTCGTGTACTTGTGCTATTTATCTCTTCAATTTTGTAGTTTTTCCTAAGAGGATCTTTCTCTGGTGTTTATCATCAGAACTATATATTGTTAAAATTCCTTTAGTTTTCCACCCTAGGAGCAGTGTACGGTGAAAGCTACTGCTGACTAGAGCTGGAGAATGCTTTTCCTCCTCTTGCATAAAGATGCAGGCACACTTTTTTTTACTGTATAGAACTAGTTGTTCTGTTTTTCTGTTTTGGTTCTTAACGACCAGATAAATTTGATCATCTGTGTGAGCTTGTTGCACTTAGCTTGCTTTTCCATTCTTTTTGCAGGTTTTTTTGATCGCAATTCCTACAGCACCAGCATCATCGCAGTCGACCTATTAATCAAGTAACTTTTTGTTTTGAACTCTACTCTTTTCAGTTTCATAGATCATAGATGTTTAAAACTGTAAACGTGTTCAATGTTTCCCTGATTGCATGCATGGTTGTGTATTAGTTGCTTATTGTAATGCCTTTCATCACATTATAACTTGGTTTATTCATTGTGTATGTAGTTCCCTCGTACCTGTTCAAACCTAACTCTCTATAGAATCCACCAAATAAACATGAAAAACATTTTTTTTCTTATTTTTCAACCAAGCTCATACTTTAAATTTTGTCCATACCAATTATATTTTACTATCGGAGCTTAGTGGACCATTATGTTTACCTGACTCATTTTGGATGCCTGCAGAATTTGGGAAGTCTCCTAATGGATTTTCTTTACTTCTTTGGGTGAGTAAAAGACTCAGATCCTATTTTCTAATTTTTCTTCCATTTTATAGTTGATTGACCTACCTGTGTAATCTTGTCCTTCAAATCTAACTTTTATAATACCAATGTGTTGTCTAACTGAACAGGAACGTGTTTGATCCTCGCCAAATGTTGTATCTGTGCAGGGGAGTGGAGTCTATATAAACAGGGAAAGAGGTCATAGGTAAGAGCTGCACCAGTTGATGTTGAAATCTGGTTTTATATGGCGCACACACGCGCACACGCGCACAAATAGTCATACCTCATTTATATCTTAGTATCATATTTTGATGATCAATGTAAATGTTGTAGTATTGTCCCAGTACACATTGACGATCCACTTATTCCAACAAATAATGTGGGAAGAAATTGCTTTCGTATTCATCAGTGTACTTGTCTGATAGCTCACCGTTGAGATAGGTGCCTGTCATTCATTTCAACAATAAAATTGTTTGGTTTTGTTGTTTATTGACCTGTTCACAACTTTGCTGCCTGCTTCAAGTTTAAAATTTCATTTTCAACTTTGATGTCGCATTTTCACTGCATTTGTTTGGTATTTCCTGTACTGTTTGGTACAAACCCCAGTTTCATCCATAACTCACCATTGGGATAGGTGCCTGTCATTCATTTCACCAATAGAATAGCATGATTTTGTTATTTATTGACCTGAGTTCAGCTTTTGGTGTCTACTTCCAGTTTTAAATCGAATAATTTCCAGTTTTTTGTTGTGACATATGGTGCACTTTCCTTGCAAATGTTCTGAAATATATCATCGCTTCTTGAAATTGTTTGATTAATCAGGATGTCATTGGTTATTTCTCTATTTTTACTATTCCATTTTTGTGCGGTTCCTGACTGCAAGGATGAGTGTTTCAGCCTCATAGGTTTGCAACTCTGTTCTGGTTCATCTTTCAACAGAAATACAGTTTATTTTGTTTTGGTCTATCAATGAAAGATTTGCTTGCCAATGTATTAGAAGCTCTGTTATTGGATTTTATTCTTGTAAATTAATTTATTGTTGGTCTTTCGCTTCTTCTTTTATTCTTTTAAATTAATTTATTGTTGGTCTTTCGCTTCTTCTTTTATAAAGATTGTTTGATCACTTCACAATTTCTTTCCTCGACTTTTTATACTTTCTCTTACAGCTACTCCCAACATTAGTTGGCTCTGTTTCACTTTAGTCACTTTTTAAGATGTTGTGAGAAGGATAGTTCCATGAAACAATGGCACCAATACACCAAATTCCACCCCTGATTTCTTATGCATTATTGAAAGATATGGTACACTAAAACAAGAAACAGAAGTTCTTTTGGGATTATTTGTCTGTATTTGACATGCCCTTGCTTTTCTATTGTGCATTCTGTGCATGTTTTTTTGTTACCCTGCTCGTCTTAAATCATTAGTTTCTTTGTTTCATGAGATGTTTGCTGATGACACGTCTATCTCAATGCATCATATATTCTGGTTCTCTCTTGGTTGCCTGTTATAATATTTTTTCCTGCAGTTGGGTTCTTTAGCTTTCTCACACGCTATGCTTACATTACTTTTTTTTTTAAATCTGTTTTTTGCTGCTTAAACAGACAAGTTATTTGTCCATAACTTAACATTGAAGTGAGTTGCTGTAATTCAAAGCTGCAATATAATTGTTTAATTTGATTCTTTACTTGCTTGCATTCAACTTCATGTCTTAGCTTCACTTTCACCCCCATTCTGTCATTTCCACTCCATTTGGATTGTATAGCTTTTACTACAATCCGCCACTACCACCTCACGCTGCACTTTTCTTCCAAATAAACTTATTCTTGACTTCGAAGTGTACTCCCTTTGGAATTGGTTGCTCGTCCGTCTGTATATTCCCTCGAGAATTTACCATCGGCCTTGCTTCCAATTTACTTTTGTGTGCGCTATGCCCAAAGAAGGGCTGAGCCTTAGGCTGGCAAAACAACCACGCCTGGGTCAGATCAACTCTCCTTCAGCCTCACTCACCTTACACTACTTCAGGATTTACTGAACCTCCACTTTCACCAATTTCGCCAAATTTGGATCAAGGTTAGTTTCTATTTCTTAACAAGTTCAACGCAGCAATTTTATTCGCCCATGTATTTGAGTTCCTATTTATTGTCTAACTGCAACTTTTTTTCCGTCAGGGCAGCTCAGTGAGCCTCATACACCGGCACCTTTCTCCCATGTTCAGATGCCTATGCGCTCGAAATGTGGTCCACAAAGTTACCTTATAGGGTCCTCCTGGGCTGTTTTCGGGGGACCGACATAGCATATCAAAACGCAAGGCTCTTTTCTCCTCTCCATTTGCCGGCCAGTCTCCTTTATAAAGCATGGGTGATTCCTTGCTGTTGCTTTTATTACTCTCATTCATTGTTCCTTCTTTGCTTTCTTTGCTCGTCTTACATGTGAGAATCTTCTCTCTGCAATTCTGCCTCTGTTTGTTCTCGACTCTAGGTTTTTTCCTCTTTTCAGGACAATTGAATGGGACTGATTTGTCGTCCTCTGCCCTGCATCCACAACCTTTTGCAAGAATGGAGGACCTGCCATAAAATCCCTTGCCTCGTGGTCCCATTGCACCACAGATGTATTATCAAGGACGGATTTCAAAGCGACGTGCACGCATCTTCTCATCAATCACCGGTCATGTCCTTCCACCAAACATGGGTAACTAGCTGCACCTTACCTCCATTGTTTCTTCTACTTTTTTTATCCGAGTCCTTGATAAGTTAGTCTTTGTGGCTAAATTAGTTACTGAATATGATCTTATTAACCTTTCTTCATTGCTGCAGGAGTGCCCTTATGGTGGTATCGCTCAACGAGTCATTCTAGTTGGTGGGTTACTTTTGCTGCCACTGTAAATTGATCAATTCGTATTCAACTTCATCTCATGCTCTAACTTACATTTTGTCATTTATCTTTCAGACTGCTTTCTCCATCCATCTGGCTCATCCTCATCTATGACTGCCAATGATATTTCACCGCAATCTAACGGGCCTTCCAGGCTCGAAATTAAGACATAAAAAGTGATGCTCTTTTAAAAAAATAAATCATGACCAACTATTTCTTTTTTTCACTTTTTTTTTGACCAACTATTTGTTTTTCATTTCCATTTTCATTTTAGACCAAAACAAACAAAAATATCAATTCCACTAGCTATTTGCATTTATTATGGCTAAAACAATATCGTTGTTTTTGTTCAAAAATTTATTTGCAAATCGAAATCGGTTTACCAAAAAGTTGGATATAAGATACTTTTCCTCATTTTATTTAACAAGAATATTGAAGTACTAATATCTAAAGGAAAAAATGCAATTTTTTAACAAAAATGACACATTTCATTCACATCTTGGCTGTTGTTTATAGTATAATTCGTTTGTGTTCCATTCCAGTAAGCTCTTAACCTTATTTTGTTTCAGGACTAGCGCACATTTTAACATATACTTGAGCGTTTCCACCGATCGCTGCCATTTTGCGATGGTGATTAGGAGGCCATGTATATGAAATTATTGCTGATTAGAAATTAGATAACGATATGCATTTGTAGGGCTGTTCATCGGTTAACCGAAACTGATAACCGAAGTTTCAGTTTTGGTTAACCGAACATAAAATCTAAAATCGAAATTAAACCGAAATTTTAGTAACTGAAAATTGAATACCGAAATTTGTAACGGAACTTTCGAAAATTACAACTTGTTGACAATAAAGCGCAAATTGACAGGAAGATTAAGCACAAAATCAAATCCAAATCGATCCGAAAATTAAACCAGAAACAACCACACAAATAACCCAAAATTACCTACACAATTAACCCAAGAACAATCCGAAAATTAAACAGAAACCAGCCATGAAAATCAAACAAAAACAGCCACAAAATTGACGCAATTAAACAGCAATTAAACCCATACCAAAATCAGCCCAGCCAATCAAACACCAAACCCAACCAATCAAAGTAGAAACGACGTAGATTTGAAGCACCGAAGATGAAAAGGAAGAACAAAAGAAAAGAGAAGGGAACCCCAACCCATTCATCACGGATTGAGCGACAGAGCGAGGAGAGGAGAGGGAAAGCTCGGAGGCGGTGGGTGGTGGTCTGGTGGACCTCGTGGTGGTGGATGAGGATTTTGAGGCGTGAAAGGGAGAGAGTGAGAGGGGAACTGAGAAGATGCGATCTGATTTAGGAAATTAGGAATTAGGGTGAGGGAATGACAATTTTGTAAAAAAAATGTATTATATAGTGTGTGCAACCGAACTTTTGCGATTAAATTTCGAAACCGAACCGTATTAAATGTTGGTTTTTGAGTAACTGAAACTAAAAAAACCGAAACCGAAATTCCGTAATCGAACTACCGAAAGTTCGGTTTCGGAATTTCGGTTCTTCAGTTATCCCTAACCGATGAACATCCCTATGCATTTGTACCAGTGTTTTTGGAACCGGACCGGACAGCGAACCGAAAATGAAAATTTCATGGTTCAATCGGGTTCAACCGAAAAAAATCGGATTGAACCATTGGACCGTTTTGAACCGGACACACATCGAACCGTTCAATGTTAGACAATTGAACCGGATTGAACCGGCTGGTTTTTAAATTCTGATGGGCTGGCTCATGCCTATAATGGGCCGGCCCATCAAATTTTAAAAAAATAAACAAAACATAAAATTTTCCATTTTTTATTAAAAAAATATTAATAAAAAAATTTAAAAAATCAAAACGGCATCGTTTTGGATTTTGGGTTCAAAACGGGGTCGTTTTGTATTGAACCAGCCGGGTTGCTATCGAACCGGCCGATTCGCCGGTTGTCAAAAAAACAGCCGGTTCTACCGATCCAACCCGGTTCACATGCATTTCGGGTCCGATAGTTGAATCAGACCGAAAAGCTCAAAAAACCAGGTTGAACATTGAAAAATGCTTGAAATACTAACTGATGTGTTAATATGTAATTGAAGTTTATTTCTTTCTAATTAGATTATATTATTATTTTTATTTAAATAAATACTAGTTAAGTTAATTTGAAAATAACAGAGTGTATTTTTTGTATAAAAATTTGTAAAAGTATTTCTATCTCTAGTATTATAAATTACCTTTTGTAGGTGTAATTATTGTCCTAATTTTTTATAGCAAAATTGACATTCTAATGAGTAAATGAGGCTTATGCACTTGTAGATTAATTTTTTTGTTCACTAGACCTAATGATGTAATAATGAACTTAATTAAATTTGCCTGTTCAATTTATTTTATATAAAAAAAAACCCAACCCGCCGACCCGCTGCCTCCTTATCCTCATTCCTCTCTATGAAATGTGATTTGCCAATTTCTTTTGCGCCACAAACTAACTAAAAAGCCATGTTATTGACAACACTGCCGCTGGCAACGGTAACGCCGAGCAGCAGCACCACCACCACGAAAAGCTTCCTACGGTATGTAGTTCAAGTTCACTGCTCCTCCGATTCCAAGCCGAGACGGGGTTTTGGTCCCAACAAGACAACCGGCACCAACAACAAACAACGGTACGCTATCGATCCTGTATCGCATCGCATCACATTGTGTATGTGCTCTTTCTTACCCACTCCCCTCATCTCCTTATTCTTCAGGAAATCATCGCTCACTACTCAACAATCTGCTTCCCCTTTACCCTCCCGTAAGTTTCCCCTCCCTTCCCTACACTATAGTAGCTGCTGCTGCTCTTTTAGTTAGTGACTACCAGCTACTGCCGGCCGGTGCTGCTCTTTTACATGCGTCTTGCGTATGATGAACACTTTCATGTCTTAATTTCATGGGTGTCAAGGCCTATTATGTTAATGTTAAAAAAGGCAAAACGACATTGTGGACAGCACATTATGAACACCCTGGCTTGGTTTTCAAAAATAAAGTTTTACTCATTGCTCGAATGAAATGCTTTGAAGGTTATGTGATGAATTCTCAAAGATGTGAACCAATAGCACTGTAGGCAGTTGAATTAATGCATAATAATGTTGCTACATTGGTAAAACGATACTAGCCATGTGAAGGACTTGGGTCCTCATATTTCGAAAGCTGAATATATGTCTTTGCTGTAACCTGAAGTTAATGGAAGTGAGAATTGAAAACTGCGCTTGTCATGTTTGCTGGTAGATTAAGCCTAAAATGTTTGACCTGGTTTAAGAGTTTTTTCTAGCATTCACCAACCATCAACTTTTCTTGCAGAGGCACCTGGTTTAAGTTCTAGGTTTGAAGGGAATTCCAAAAGGAGTAGCTTGGATATTGAGTTTGAGGAACGGCTGGCAGCAGTTAGAAGGTTCTTTTCATGTTGTTTCACATCTTTAGATTGCATGCCTGCTAAAAACTTCTTATTATTCGTCACTATTCTGCTGGCGACCCTACAACCTTACACTACCCTTATTCTAGGAAAAACAAAATTCCATCACTTTAGTTAAGGGATCTGACTACTCTGATGCCAAACCGGTTCAAGTTAAAAGGTTTGATCGCCATAGTTATTGAAGACCTCACTATAGTAATAATTTATACCCCAGCAAAAAAATAAAAATAAAATCACTGTATAAAATCATTTTGAACATGCATTTTGTTTACATATCCTTCGCTTCATAATTCTGAAGGCTTCAATGGATTATGTGAAAATAGTTGATTGGCGACTTTTGCTTGTCTTTAATCAATTTTGCAGTTCTTCTCCCTGAGGATCATTCCTTCTATAACTACTCAGGTCGGCACTCGAACAGAAAAAGGATGTTGAAATTAAAGAATTTGGACCAATTGACTATGATGCACCAGTTGAGAAGGATGAGAAGACTATAGGACTTGGAACCAAGGTAAAGTAGTGGTATTCTCTGTGTTCATGTTGCTAAGGCATGTTTCGGATATGAAAGTTTCTTCAGTTACTGTGATATTGCTAATTTCTACTTTTTGGCGAGGAATATAGATTGGAGTTGGAGTAGCCGTTCTGGTCTTTGGTTTGGTTTTTGCTCTTGGAGACTTTCTACCTTCAGGAAGGTATGTCGTAGGGTTTAAAGGCTTTCTTGTCCTGCCCACCTCTTGAGATCAGCTATTCCTTGTTTTTAAATCTGTATCTGGCCTGGAATGATTGATTTTATACAATCCCTGAGCAAAAAATAAAGTTAAGGAAAGCTAAAAACTAGGAGAGAACAGTCTCCAAGAGCAAGAGATGTGATAAGCTGTTATGTTTTTCATCGGTCTTGCTAGTAGATATGATAGTTAACTCGATTAGAGTTTAAAAGCCTTTTTAGCCTTTAAATTTCATCAAATCAGCTTGAGGCATGAATGCTGATCAACCAATTTTCTTGAGTACCTTGGCAGTTATTGATGTTTCCAACAGGGATACTCACATCCTTGTTCAAAACTAAGTGAAGGTGTATGGAAAGTACCACTCCAAAATTTTGATAAAAGAAACGTTGAGGGATGTCTGAAGAGAATTGGGTGTTGGGTGAACTGTTGCTCATGATTAATAATCTTGTATTTCCATTCCTGGCAGAGCTTCTTCTTACTTTGTCAATTATTTCTTAGTGATGGTCCTTCTGGGGAAGTTACGGCAGTCAATAGGAAGCTATCAGAAGAAGAGAAAACCAGTCTTCAGGTACTAATCTTTTAAATGACATACAAACACACTCAGGGAGTTTAAGTTTACAATTAGCTTTTGATGTTTGATAGACTATTGGTACTAGATCATATGAAAAGCATTAAGAGCTTATTAGATACAGAAACAGACATTTTGTGCCAATATCATCATGTGCAGCTCACAATTTTTTTGCAATTTCCAGGCTATTCTATTCTTTTTCAGTAGAAAGGTTTTTGTTTGATTTGTAGCACAATATTTTTAATGATCAAAAGGACACATTCTTGTTGGCGTTCTGGCTCATAACTTATCATTGAAATATAACCTCCCACTTATCTCATTTGGCAGGTTAGGTTGAACCAATACGAAGCGACACTTGGCATCTCTCCTAAAGATCCAGTTGCACTTGAAGTGAGTCATGAAGCATTACAAATTATATTGTTTGTTTTGGAAAAGAAAGGGGAACAAGTACCAAACCACTGAATTAGAACTGTTATGTTTATGATTTTAAATTTCTTGGTGCTACTAGTTTATGATTTGCCTGACAAAACTTTATTCATGCCAGGAATCAAGTTTAGAAGAGTCTCCTTTTCTTGTGTTAACAAAAAAAACATAACTATGTCAACTGTACCCCCTAAACCAAACCATTATCCAAACGTTTAAGTGCTGTTCTTTTTACTTCATCCATCTCAGACATGTTAGCTGATAAATAGAGGGGTTCTTATATTTATATTCAATCACTTTCACCTTTTCATGGGCTTTTCGCCAGCTAAGTGTGTGTTATTAACTATTGGGAGGCGAATGTTTCATAAATTATTAAACAACCTTAAGCCTGTAGAACTTTTCATTTCATTTTTTACCCGTCACTGTATCAACGTCTAATTTGCTTCTGTCAGGTTCAGAAATACTCAGACATAGCTTTCTGTTTTTTTTTCCAGTTCTTCCAACCAAGAAGAGTTTAATGCAGTGAGATTTGCATAACTTAGTCGATGTTAATTTGCTTTCTGGCTTCCTGATAATATCACACTTAGCGCATCCTACATTCCTTATAATAGAAAAGTACAACCTTTTTAGTTTTTACCATACAGCAGTCTGTTTTTGAGAACTCAAACTGAAATAGTTTCCTGTTAATTTCAATTCTCTTGCACCCAATGCAGGGAGCTGCAGTAACCTTAGCTGAGTTGGGAGAATATACCCGGGCTACTTCACTACTTCAGGACTTGGCAAAGGTTTTCCAGAACTCAATTGTTGCTTACAATGAGTTTTATTTACCTTATTTTTTCAACTTATTATTTGGGAAGTTAACATACCCATCAATGGTCCATGATATTTTCAGGAGAAACCAAGTGACCCTGAGGTCTTCCGTTTGCTCGGGGAAGTTAAATATGAGTTGAAAGATTATGAGGGTAGTGCGGCTGCATATAAGATTTCATCAACGGTCAGTGTTCAGTGATACTGAAGCTTAACATATTAAATACCGCTGTCACATATATCCTAATAAATGATGAAGTGCAGAACTAGGATCGTTACTGCAGTTGTGTTCTCTCAATTGGATTTTGATTAACAATAAATTACCCGTGGTCAACACAACAAGACTGACCAGGAAACTATACAACTTTAAGCAAGTATTTTTGGCTTACCAACAGATGGACCTGTGTAAATCAACTTCTGGAACCTCAGCTTGGATTAATATCTAGTTCACGTGTAGAGCTTGCACTGAGATTTCTAGGATCGTCTGTCATTATAAAATTGGTCATCCTCAGAGTACAAGTTCCTTCTCGAAGGTTTTTCATTAACAAATAATAACACTTAATCTCCAGAAGATAAAACCTGACGTGTCAATTGGTTTTTCCTAGGGTTCTATTTTCATTGTATCATTTTCCTTAGTGTTGCTTCCAGCATCACTTGCAATGCTCTAGATTTTTATCTTAAGACAACACACCCTCATGCCAAACCTTTTAGTTGTACTTAGGATATGATTACTGCCCATGCTTGTTTAATTGTGGGTGTTAATGCAGAGCATTTTGAGTCACTGTTTTAAGAAATACCTTAGTCCTTTCTGTGAGAAATTATTACAGTTTTCAATTGATTCAACAATTAGATCATTGGAGTTATTGAATTCCTAGTAACAGTTATCATCACTTTAGCCCAAGGGAGCTTATCCATGTAGTCTGCTCCTATTACAAACCAGACATAAGCATCGTCTGTTGTCTCAATGGTGAGATTGTTGCTGGCTAACATCTGAAATTTCTCCCAGAATTAGTCACTTGTGTTCTTTCTGTCTTTTCTCCCAGGAATTCTATTGAAATAATTTTCTGATACCCCTGTTTTCTTGGTGATAAACTATTCATCTGCATTTAATTTTTTTAACATACTATTAACAAATGCTATCCTGCTCTTACATGACAGGTCTCTAAAAATTTCAATTTCGAAGTTCTCCGTGGCCTCACTAATGCGTTACTTGCTGCTAAGAAACCAGATGAGGTGTGCCATTGGCTTCTGCTTTTATATTATAACGGATGCTGATTGTTTTCTAATTTGAAAAGATTTATAGTGGGAGCATTTGCTTTTGGTTCTTGGTTGTTTTTCTTTCTTTTGTTGCTTTTGGCTTTTTTTCTGGATTAGAAAATGGAGGGATAAGGAGGCCTGATGAGGCAGAGAATGTCTTTGTAATGGCCTAGTTTGCTTCAGGCATAACTTGAAAAGTTGGAATTTTATTCTGCATTGATTTTTTGGAAAACTACAGATATTTACAGTTTTCTGGCTGATTCCACTATTGTGCGGAAAGTATTTGCAAACGTAGTCTGGTTTGCTTCTGGCTTAAGCACATCTTTAATCGTTTTCTATTTTGATTTGAAGAAATCACATCTACTTGTGCCAATCTGACTTGATGGCACTATTATATAGGTGTTGGACTAAAATTCTATGCTTTTAAATGAGGAAGAAACAACTTGGCGTATCCAACATTGATCATGTTTTGGGTGGGTTTTTATAGCTAGTTAAAGGAAATGTTTGAGTTCCTTACGGACTTCTTTACCTTTTCTTCATGAAGGCTGTTCAAATCCTTCTGGCTTCTCGTGCGGGCTTGAATTCTGAAAAATCAAGTAGTATTGACGTTAAGGCTGATAGCAGTGCAGTGGAAACTGAATCACAGAAGTTGGATCGCATTCAAGTAAGCTTCCTTCCCAAAAACATCTGGTTTCCTGCCCATGGCATGCTTTGTGATATTAGTTTGATTTTCTTTTCTTCCCTTACCACTGTTTCCCTTTTCATCATATGATTAAACGAAATGCTTTTCAGGTTGACTTGCTTCTTGGGAAGGCCTATTCTGACTGGGGACATGTGAGTGATGCTGTGTCTGTTTACAATCAGCTCATCTCAAGTCATCCTGATGATTTCCGGGGATACCTAGCAAAGGTTAGAAGTTTCTTTCTCTTCCATTCCTTACTTTCCTTGATATCTCTGAGAGTGATTTAAAAAATATAAAAATAAGAGTGTGTTTGGATCTGCATGTCTGACGAGTATATGATGCCTTCAACTGGAAAATATATACTCCAGTGAATAGGGCTTCAGATAATGTGAGCTGAAATTGCTGTCCTAAATCACATGAGCACTTCATGTGAATTTCATTTTTCTGGTGCTTCTGCAGGGAATTATACTTAAAGAAAATGGAAACATTGGAGACGCAGAGAGGATGTTTATACAAGTGAGTATATGCATGTATCCTTTCCACAATTTTAGATGCACATACTAAATGCATGCTGAATGCACAAGCAGCACCATGCTTAATTGCAAGGGTAATCTAATCCCTACTTCATCAAGTCTAAATCTAGTGTCAAACTGCACCATAGCCAATGTTATCCACTACATGCTAAAATAAGGGGTCGCATTCGCATAGGATTCTTCTATTGAAAAGAAAAATCCATATAAATCTTTATAAATGTAAAAAGGATGTTGTCATAGTCTCTGTGGCGGCTTGAGATGAAGCAGGATCCTTTAATCCCTCACATGATGCCATGTGTCACATGAAAAGTTGCACAAGTGTTCACAACTCTCTTATTTTGTTCACAAGTGCCTATTGAATGGTGTTTATAAATGTTAATGGTTATTGGAATAAGCCAAGGTTAGTTTCATATTGGATTTAATTAATCTTTTTAATTATCTATTTACTTGATAGGTATGTAGTAGTAGATGATTATCTGTCAGTGTAAGATCTTATACTTTATATACGTATAATACATTTTCTTGTAATTTTTTTTTTATATATGATCACTTATACTATAATATAGCCCGCGAAAAATGCTGTGACTTCAAGGCTAGGCTAGTATTGTTTTATATGGTATTGTTTACTTGTAGGATATGCCATCATATAACTTGTGCTAGTTGTCATTTTTAACATCTTGTGTGAGTTGGAGTTAGTTTGTTGATGTTACAATGTTTGGTGATGCTAGGCACGGTTTTTTGCGCCGGAGAACGCCAAGGCCCTTGTAGATCGTTATGCAAGAAAATGATAACTTGCCAAGATGGTCTTTACATCAATATTTGTAGGTGATGTCCTATATATATAAATAGTAATACTCTTCAGTTTACCAGTGTAAAGGTCTCTTGGAGTCTCTCTGGACGTTACTTTTTTTCTCTCTATAATTACTTTTACGCCAGCATTGCTAACTGCTTAGTGTTAACTAACTCCTAAGCATCACTGCGGGAGCTCGATTGTCGGTTCTTCACTTGATTGTGAGGAGCTCAATGTCAGTGTACAACTCTAGCATCTTGCGGCTGGTAGTTGCAAACAAAAAAGTACATGACATTAGGTGTTTGGCTAGCTTTTTTTTATTTGGTCGAAGCTTGTCTAGCTCAAACATACAGATTGCGGAGGAAACAACAACAGCTCCTGTTGGTTACAACTGTAGATTTGTTAGTTAAGATTTAGGTTTCATCACAAGTTTGCAATTAATTGACACGCATTAATCTAGTAATTTCCGAATGCAATCACAGTTCCATCATTCTCTGTCGTTTTTTGTTTGGTTGGTGTGGGGGCGGAGAAAAAAATATTTTCTTCATTTTAGTGTTCATCACCTGCACTCTCCTTAGTTTACTATAATTAGCTAGAAAAGGGGGAAAAAGAGACTTGTGCACAATTTGATTCCAAAACTATATATATACTTTCCCAAATCACAAGAAGATTATAGCAACAATCATGCTGTAACACGAAAACAGATGGTACTAGTATTTTATAAATTGCTATATAGGTAATCAACTAAGGATCAATATTCAACACAATAAACCACACCGTTTTTTACCCGATGGGCCTTAAAAGTGGCTCCAATATATATAATATGTTGGTGTGCTAAACTTATTTCATAACTACCCATCTGATCCTTTCCCTTCAGAAAAGGAAACAAAAAGAAACTCAACTCACTAAAAGCTGGAAATGCACTGTGGTCTCGCCATGTTTAATTTGTTAACATGTGGTTCAAAACCTAAAAAGCAGCTTTACCTATCTACAAGAACCCTACAAAATTTTGGGGAGTATGCGATAGTGAGGGAAAAATGAAAGAAAAAAAGTAATCCAGGCCATACAGGATTTGAACTGATACCTCATTAATGAAACAAGCTGACCTTGATTTTCTTTGCAATGCACATAAGAGAGAGATAGTCGAGCTTCATGTATTTCATGCTCCTGTTATCTCAAAGATTCCCTCTTTTAGGATTATGCTTGTGGCTACTTTCATGCAATGCACCTTTGGAGGATGCAGATGTACCTGCCACAAGAGTAATAGTAACCACAAATATATGCATCAGAATCCCAAAGCAAATGTCCTTTATCAAGCAACTCCTGTTAAGTGAAGCTGGTTGATTTAGCTACCTAGAGATTTCAAGCTTTATTTCATTTCAGTACTATTCACAGTACTTCAATATAGAAACAAAGCAGTGATGTTTACCTTTTCTTTCCTTGGGTGTTCTGATGCCACCGCTCACAATTGAAGATGGCGAAAGGGGCCGTTTTAGAGACATCGATTTCTTTGATGCTTCTGACTTCTTAGAAGAAATAAGAGATGAGTTAAGGATAGCATCAACAGCTTCACGCTGTTGTTTCCTCTTTGTGATTAAGTCTTCAGAGGTGCCTATATGACTAGAAGCAACAGTTCTGCGATCAATACTCCCGCCCTCAGCTGACACTGTCTCCTGACTCGCATTCCTCGGGTTCCTGTCAGGCTCAATAGCTTTCTTTGATCTATTCACTACATTCACTGCCAAATTTTTGGCTGTTTCTTCTTCTGAATAGTCTCTATTTTTCCTTGCATTTACACCCTTTCTCTTCACCTTACCTGTATGAGAATCATCAGATTTGAGCTTATTCCTGCCTTCTCCACTGCCTGGTGCATGTTCCCCAGAGACTGCAACTTTTGCATTCTTTGACATAGTGTCCTCACCATTGCTATCTACACAGGGGGGGTCCATCTTCCCTGGGAATTTGTGACCATCCCTAACCATTTTTTTCCTTTTAACATCTGCCCTTTTCTGTGAAAGATCATTATCACGTCCAGAAACTGTCCTATTACATTGAGCTTCAGAATTGTGATCTTTTTTATTCCTGTGCAATGCTGAATGTGCTTTGACCTCACACTGACTGCCAAACTTGCTAACATCTGTAACATTATCAGAATTATCAGATATGCACTTATCTCTACGAGAAGTTTCATAGCAGGACTTGTAAGGTCTGTTAACTGTGATAACCAAATTTCTCTCTTTAGCATCCTTTACTAAAGCACCCCAGTTCTGGTTCGTCTGCAAGGTTCTCATATTACCCAAAATCCAAAGCGAGAGTTTTGCTCTTGTTAAAGCTACATTCATCCGCCTAACATCAGCGACAAACCCAATGCTACTGGAACTGAACCGATTCACAGTTGAACATGAATCAGCTGCTCTAACAGTGGAAAGTATCAATATATCAACCTCGCGGCCTTGAAACCCATCAACAGTGTTAAACTCCATATCAGCTATAACAGAAGACCCAAATGCACTAGAGAAACAAGATCGCATGAGCAAAAGTTGGCGCTTGTATGGAGTGATGACACCAATTCTTCCACTGACAAACTCAGATGGGTACCTACACAGAAGTTTGAATATTATAATGCTATCAAGATATTAAGTTCAACTTATTGCCAAGGGGAAATAAGACTACCTCTTCCTGAAAAATTTCAGTAGTTCAACTGCTGCTTCAGCCTCACGCTCATTGCAAACGGATAGGGCACCCGAATTCTTACCATGAAGTTCCTTACCATCAACAACATCATAGAAAACATAAGGGCCAAGACCCTTAGTCTCATGGAATGGTGCTGATTTGCTTGACATTTGTTCTCCATTCAACAACTTACCTTCATAAAAATGAAAGGAAGGAAACCGGCAAATCTCTGGGTGCATCCTATACTGAGAAAAGCAAAAAACATGCAAATAAGTTTTCAAGCAAAGATCTATTCAGTAGGGGTGTGTCACCTACATACTACAGCTATAACCTTTACTCCTTCAAACTACTTTATTGTTAACGCACATTTATTATTGCACACTTCTTTCATCATTGCATGTTTTTTTTAATTGTTACCAGGCACAGCCAAATCAATATCGTAATGCCAGGAACTCACATGTGCATAGGCTTATATCCGCAAAGCATACCCAAAACTCTCTTTTCAAATACTTAAAACAATGTTTCAGGGATTATAAGTAATATTTCAACCAAAAGGAATTTGAAAAACACCTTCTCACCTGTCTGGTAAGCATTGTAACACGATGACCAGCCCTTTGTAACCGCTCGAACATGCTACATTGATAGAGAAATTTGCTTGCAACATTAGATATAACTGTCGCAGGAAGCTGCTTTGGGTCGCCAACCTTCCATAACCAGTATCAAATATCAGCAGTGGTCCCCAGCATTAAAAATGTCTTAACTATAATAAAGTTAAATGGCCCTGACTCCTCACCATGATACACTTGGTGCCATACGACTTTAGAAGCTGGAGAGGAATCAATGTAGCAGGTTCAAGGGCCTATAGAAGAAGCACAAGAAAAGCTTAAAAATGTAAGCAACTCTATTGTGATAAAGTGTAAGCAACCAAAAATGACCAAGAGATATGGGAATTTACCTGAGCAGCTTCATCAACCACAACTGCATCAAATAGGGTATGCTCAGAAGGATTTCCAAATTTGCAACTTGACATAGATTCAGAGCAAACACCATGGAGATCTCCACCACAGCCACTTAATGTAGTTACCACTATTTCAGCTTCCTTTAGTATCAACCTCCGCAACTTATGTTTCTGAGCTTTTATTTTTTCACTACTTTTCCTTTCAAGCACCTGAGCAGCACTAAGATCTCTAAAAAATTGTTTCTTTTGTTCATATAACTTTCGTAGCTTCATTTCTAACTCATCATCTGACATTTCATTTAATTCATCCCCTTTGAGCATTTCATCTCCCAAGGAATTTTTAAGGCCAGAAATCCCATCGCTTACATTAGCACGCCTAGCCTCATAAGACCTAATGCGATCTACTAGGTTTTCCAATTTAGAACGTAATATTGTTGAAGAATCTGAATTCACATCTTTATGAGCATCACTTAAATGGAACCTCTCCTGCTCAAGACGGTGGCCAACGAGTGTATCAATATGGAAGGGTAATGAGTTGGCATTTACAGATTTTGCATTACCAACCCTGACTAGATATGGCTTGTACGACTTCCCATCACTGCCATAAAGGCCTTCACTGGAAATTCTAAGCACCAACTCATCAACTGCAGCGTTTGATTGAGCACAAATGAGAACCCTTCTCCTCACAGAATTTTCTGTTGGCCTTTCACTTCTCTCCACGCCATCATTCAATTGTTTGGCCAAGGCAGCATCCTGCCAGGCTCTTGCAATTGCAACAGAGTGGCTAACCTTAGACCTTGCATTCATGGATGAACTATTACCTTGTTTGAAATGTCTATTCAGAGAATTTTTTGTGTCATCTGTTCCCCGCCGTGAAGCAAGCAAACCACTGACGATGGCAATTACTGTTCTAGTCTTTCCAGTCCCTGTTTAAAGAAAGAATACATTACATATACGAGAAGTTACGGATCCATATAAATTGGGAAACAGTGAAAAGACTTACCCGGAGGACCTTGAATAAGAGAGAGTTCAAAATCTTTCTCGGAAGAAGGTGAGCCAATTGCAACACTTATAGCTTGCAATTGGCTTTCATTAAAAGATGACTTCAGCATTTGCTGCAAAGGCTGGGAAAGATTACCCAGACCTAGTTCTAATGATTCATTATGGATGCAAGAATCGCGGGTAGGATTTAAAATAGCTGGAAGAATAGGAATGCCCTTTATTGATGATAATGCCTGAAATTCTCTAAGCTGAGGTGTAATGCTCATGATGCAAGTTGCATGCCATTTACTCCGTTCAAGAAGTTGCCTCCTGGCTTGATTTAAGCGGGGAGAACCATTTAGAAAGTAGAACCTGATGAGAAGTATGCTCAATCTCCTTTTACCATCTCTTTCGCGTCGCTCCACCTAACAAACCAGTTAGGCTCCATCATTATAACATAGACAGTTGAAAAATGAAGAAACTTACTAAATGGGTATTAGTCACAATAATTGTAAGAACTATGAAAATATTTAACTATCAACCAGCCAAATAATTCATTTCTATGCACCAAGGACATTTTTTCTGTATGATTCAACATTACTTAGCTATTACTCAACCGACTAAGTTTAACAGCATCTATACATGATCCACATCAGGTAAAGTTTGTGTTTGGCTCCACTGTTGCTGTGCATTGATGTTCTGTAGAAAACATTATTGCTGTTGTAAAAGTTGTTCAAATGTTTGGTAAAAATTGCTATCAGGCTAAAATCAACTCGTGAATGTTAGGTTAAAACATTATGAAACTGCTGTTAAACTTTAAAATTGGCCACAAGGGTGTAAAACAAACAAAACGAAAACATTTTTACGTTAATGATAGCAAGAAAAAAATACACGGATGTAAAGCTCAAGATATTTAAAACAATAAAAGGCATATAAGTACATACAGTCTGTTTGAAGATGTATCGAACAAATTTCTTTATGTTTTCGCAAGATCAAGTTAATTATACAATCTGCTCTTTTTTATCAAATTCATGAAACATGCAAATGAGAAAGGGACAAGAGAAAAGCTATATTCTGATGTAAGGAGGAAATCCAAAAATATAAAGGCATCACAAATCACCTCTATGTGCAGCTTTTGACCTAAAAACATAAAAATCACAAGTTCTGCAACTCAAAAGAAAAACACACCAGGCAAAACCAGCACTTGGGAATGCATAATAACAGGATTTCTTATGTCTACATGTGATAATATGTGCATACAGATGTGTGTGTATCCGTGTCATAAAGTAGCACACAATTGTCAAACAAATAACTAAAGAAGAAAGGGCACCTTCCCAACCATATGGACATCGTGGGGATACTTATGTGGAGCCTCTTTCGTTAGCAAAACAAGGTCATTTTCTGAAAAACTTTTAGATGACACAGAATCATTATCATCATGGACAGAGCGAACAAGATGAAAATCATCAACCCTCTCAACTGACAAGACAGAAAGAGTGCCATAATAAATATCCTCCAATGAAGAGATCTCGCAAAAGGAGCTACGTAGCTGTGCTTTAAACTCCTCCAAAACCAATGGGCGAAAAATGTCAACATATTGATCAGCTGATTGAAAACAAACAGGAACCTCCCGTAATCTAGAAACAGTTTGGTTTTCTGCCTCACTTGCAGATGCCAAGCCCACAATAGCAAAGTAATCGATCTCCAAAATGGGCCTATACCAGTCATCAAGGCTTGGAGGTTTGAACCTTTTAAATCCAGCCTCACGCCTACGTAAATTTCCATATCTATTAGCAGCAGGTGATTTAAGTTGAATAACTTGTCTTTTAGGAATAGACAAACTTGGCTTTGCCAGATATGACTCTAGCTGTCTTGTAGATTTTACCAGAGAGTCAGATGGATCAGGGTTGGTCTCACATACTAACTCTTTCAATATGGGATCAGTTGTTTGAGAAACAATATTGTTGCAAGGTTTACTCATTTTCTTCAGATTGATAGACTCATCAGAGGTATCCTTTAATTGGAATGATAAGGAAGCATTTGCATTGCCTTTGGACTTGACTTCTTTATTCTGACCATGATCATGTTTTGTTTTTGAAGGAGGAAGTGACTTGTCTTTAAATGTATCAACACCCTGCTTATGATGAGAAGCGATGCTAAAGCTATCCAAAATGCTGTCTTTCTGAAAGACATGGGAAACTTCCTCTGAAATTTGAGCGCCACGAACCTTATCCTTTGAAGTACTTCTGTGAACACTTGGAGTCACTGGTTCACTATCCAACAGAGGAGGACCAGAATCAGTATTGACCAGGTTTGCCTTAGCAGGTGAACTTTGTTTTCCTGCTTCATCATCTGAAAGGACAATCACATCACTTCTCTCCTTTCTGCCAACCACTGATTCTGGATCTAATATCTGCACATCTGTATCCTGTGTGCGAGGGGGATCTAGAGCTGGATACCTTCTAGTGAAAGACAATTCTGAAATTAAAGTCTTTGGTCGTAATATGGTCATTCCAGCATCACAAGAAACCTCCTTGGATAAAGAAACACATAGCCGAGAGACTTGCTCTGATAGTTGATCGGTATTAATATTATCTACGAAAAGAAGGCATAAAAGGTGGAAAAAAGAGTTAAGCAAAAAAGAAAAGCAAAGAAGGACATCATACGAATGTAAATGCTAAACAATATATGAAAAAGCTCACCAGATGAAACAAGATTCTCAATGGCCTTTATGGTCAAAGCACTAGTACCACTCATAGACCCTTTGATCAAGTTCATAAGAGAAGTTACTGTTCGTTTCCAATAGACAAATACAACTTTAAGTGTTGACTTTCCCCAGTCCATCAGGTCATGAAGCCACACAAAGTCAAATATTTTTTCAGCCATCTTCCCACAACCCCCAGAGTTTCCAAAGATTGATGGGAAAAGTCTCTCAAGAACAACAGGTAGGATCTCTAGTACACGCACACAAGTCATCTGAAGTAAGGAGGAAATGATTAATTAATGAAACCAAGCTATGAAATAGAAAAGCGGAGATTTGTTGTATATATATAATATATGACCAATTGTCCAAGAAGAGGTGTATGCAATGTGGCACATGTCCACCCCACACTTTGGCAATCACTTTTTATTAACAAGAAATTGAAAACTTAAATACCTGGCAAACACTGTAATCAATGAATGCCTTCCCTTCCACCAAGCACTTGCGAAGTGATGGCCATGCAGTTTCAGACAGCAAGTGACGGAAGTTATCCTGTGATTGCAGGTCTGCATTTGATGGATGTTCATCAAATTTTACAGGCAAAGAATCAAAGGCCGGCTGCACTAGAAATCCACCTTGGCAAGAGTACTTTCTAATGTTTGAGTTATCGGATAAATTATCTGGTAAATCTGGATTAGGCAAATCCCCCACTTTAACAAGCTTGTATAGAACAAAAAAACAATGTTGTAAATTCTGAAACTTTGATATAACAGAATCCACTTGAACCTGAAAAGGTGCAAAAAAAGAACAGACAAAATCAACACCAAATAACATCGGAGAGATCAATTTTGAGATCTACACAAATACAGAAATAACATTATCAATAACTAGTTATGTTACATCAAACACCACTGTACACGTTAATCTAAACTATGAGTACCAATCGCTAAAATCATGTCCTTCATCCAAAAATAAAATAGCCTGTCACATCACAATCAGCAGCCTATTGAAAAGAATTTCTAAGAACCTGTATTCAGACAAACCTGTTCTCGTTGCAAGAATTGAATGACAGTAAGTAGCTGAGAGCCTGAGACTGATCTAGAAAGATTAAAATATATTTATCTGCGTGTATGAATGCAATCACTAATCTAATAACCATATAAGATTGCCCACCAATCACATGTTGACCTTTCATCCAAGCCCATGATATCATTAAAAAAAACCAAAGAGCGACGCGATAAAAGAAAGGAAAAAGTTACCAGCCATCATTTTCAATCTTGTGAAAAGAATTGTGATCAACTTACCACTTTTAGAGCATGCCTCAGACCTAAAAACATGGCCGACAAAGAAGACTGGTGAGAACAGAGAAACTTCAAACCACAAGCTAGACCACGTGTGTTTGAAACATGCTCCAAGAAGCTCTTACCAAACTGCCTCACATTCTGCACAGAAAAAAACAAACAAAAGATTCTACTTGGATATAAAAGGTCGATTGAGAGAGAGCGTTCATCACCTTAAGTAAATCATGAAGGCAAAGTGGTCATTACGTCATTAGGATCCAGAAGAAAAAGAATCAAGCTCTCTGCCATACATGGCTCCCAAGTCCACTGCTTACGAAGTTCCCCTTGACCCAATGGAAGTAAAAAGTGAGCAGCTAACCTGCAGAACCATTCTGAGTCATCAATTACTTGCTATCCAAATCCAAAGTATGCACCAAAATGTTAAAGCCCGATGGCCCATAAATCAAGTTGAAGACAGAAAATACACAAGTTACATTGCTCATCAATAAATTCAGGCATATTGCACTAATTAGGATCATTAGGGAGGTTAGTCTTGGTGAGCTCATTAGTGGGGCGTCATAAAAAAAGGAAGTATAAGCCACAAGGACTTGAGATCCTCATTTAGGTATCACACCCTCTCTGCCTCTGGCTTCATAACTTCCTCCCTTTAGCAACATTAGCTATTTCCTTGGAGTTAATAGCCCTCTCCTCATGAAGTCCATTCCATTTTTATTACTCAAGTCCTAGCTTCCTTATATCTCACCTCAAAATTCTCCTACATGACTTTCTCCACACCTGCAACTTAAATTCTAGTCATTAACAATGTGCTCCTCTACCATGCCAGTTCTTGATTCATCTCTCCTCATTGCATTAAAAACTATACACACACTACCTCAAAGACACACTCTTAAGAACCCCACATCTTGATTCACCACTACTCATTGCAATGTTACCCACACACTACACTACCTCAATCCCACACCTGGACAAAACGCGACCCACATACCCTTCAGCTCCAAATCAACAAAAACCTATAACATGCTTTGTTGCAACATAAAGATGCCAGACAAAAGGGGATAAAATTTAAAACCTGTTGAACACTCTTATCAGGGGCAGTTGCATCATGGACACTCTAACTGAGTTTTTCGACTCCTTTCCACCTCCATCATCAAAACCAGTAGGAACCTTCCACCCAAATGAGGTGGAAATTTCAGCAGCTGAAGATGAAAGCCATGTCTTAACTGCAAGTACCATTTCTGCACTGGTTTCAGGTTCTACCATAATCAAACGAGATCGAGCCCAGAAAATAGCTTTCCAGAAAGTCACCGGTAGGTTTGATGGGTCAACACCAACCATAACATCAATCCATATCATGGGAATGCAGATCCACCCTTGGCTCTCACGAGAAGTTATCTTGCTCTGTGCACGGAATTGACTCCAACAAACATTATCTTTTTCCTCAACATGCAAAGCAAATGGAAGTGCATCAAAATTATCATCATCATCATCATCCGATTCAACAAAGACGTTTCTATCAACACTCTGTGTTGTATGGTTATTCAGCAATGAAGCGACCAAGGCAGCTGCATCAGAAACTATAATAGCTTGTATAAGATCAAAGGCAGGTTGCCGAAGAGAAGCGTGAAGTGATGAATCCTTCAGAGAAGACACAAGTGAAGGACACCTGTTCAATAAATAGCTTAAGTGAACCATGAATATTAATTTGTTGCAGAATTCTAATATAATTAGAACATCAAAGCCAACATATACATGTAAACACGTAAAATCACCGGTAGATTCCATGCAGAAGGTTTTCAAATTTTAACAGATCCTTAGCAAAAAATCGTTGAGTTTTCAAACTTCCAAGAAGCGGGAATCATAAAAGGGTTGAAACTGGAAAGAAGCAGAGAATTTGATATTCATTTCCTAAATAAGGGAGGTGGAAATGTGCATATCTGCTAGTTATTGAAAAGAGATGTAAAGCATATTAATGGAGATTCTTTCCACAAATACTAAATTTTCTTCCAACTAGACCCACAACGTCATAAAGGAACCAATACTACATACCACATATGTGCGCACTCAAAAGGAGGGCATGGAGGGTTCATCTTGTAGCCGCGGTGTATGATGAGAAAGGCTATCTGGAGATAAAATCTTTCAGTAAACAGCAAGAAGAATGAGTCAAAACAAAACATTGTTTAAGAAAAGAAAGTTAGAAAGAAAACCATAGCCTGTGAGCCTGTTTCTATCACTAAGTGCCATAACTGTTAAGATAAGAAGATGTCAATAAACCTTGCAAGCCAATTTCCGAGTTAGGACATTGAAATTGCTGCTCACAGGAACTTGATGGAGGAGAAAATAGAGAAAATGCCTGCGTTGCTTTTCGTGTTCTCCATCTTGCAAAGCCTCAAGGGACTGGACAGGTAAAACTTCTTTCACATTAGCCATGTCAATAAGAATAACTTGGATAAATAACTACATAGTGTAAAGAAAGGCTAAATGATAAATTCATTTCATCCCCTAAGTTCACCATGTTGATTCCCAAGTTATTTTTTATCAAATTGTCAATTTTTTGCAAATGTTGGCCAAAATTTGGCCTCTTGACCATTAAAAATGACTATTTTGATCTTCTTTTGTGCATTTATTTCACACAAAAGTAAAGAAAACATTTTATAAAACATTATACCAATTCATGAAAAAAAATCCTTCATGAATTTATTTTATTATTATTACAACAAATATAAAACATCTTTTATACGTAATTAAATGCATTTCTAGTGAAAATAGATTTTTGTGGTATGTATATTGTGGTGAGGAAAAAGATGGAACCCAGTTCATCACCAATATTTTAAACAGTTTTTTTTGTGGCAATACACTAACTACAAATAAATTCCATAAAAAAACAATTTAATTTTCAGTGAAAGTCATTCAAATTTTGATAAAAATCTTCTATTCTTTTCAAGAATTTGTTCAATTTTTATGTTAGAAAAATATATAAAAAAGAATGTTACTCGTTGCGAATGATCAAGGGCCTGAATTTTACTCAAATTAGCCCAAAAAAATTGGCAACGTGACCAAGAAAGTAACTTGGGGCCAAATGAAAGATATGGTGAACCTAAAGGCTAGAAAACCATTTAGCCATAATTTATGACAACGGCAGAATGATTCTCAAACATACCTGCAAAAATGGTGGAAAAAGATCGAAAATGTCTTTGTGTATTTTCTCATTCCTTGTGTGGAAACACTGGCCCAATAATGTGTTACGCATCACGCTTGGAGACAAAGTAGACCTCAACCAAAGCTTACAACCTTAAAGCAGGAGCCAGTCAGGAGGGAGTCAATCGAACATAAAGTGTAAAGTGAACCTAATGAAAAAAGTCACTTACCAAGCATTTTGAAGAGTTCCTTCAAACAGTTCACTGCATGAGAAAATTCAACTGAATCACCACTGATATGGTTGAGCACAATATCAAAAAAAATGGGATAGCGCTCCAGTATGCCTTCTTCAAATGCTGGAGGTTCTAAGAACTCAAGCCTTCATAAAAGACAAATGAATTCACCATTAGCAGGATAGAGAGAGAGAGAGAGAGAGAATGAGATTTAAGTCACCACTTCCTACAATGACGTAAATCCAAGCCATAAAGATAGGCGCTCCAGCTTTGCTCTGGGCCTAGATGTCTCAGGTGCTGAAGGCAGTATTTCCATCTCCAAAAATGAAATGAACTTGTTCAGCAAAGGTTGCAAAGGTTCCAAATCTGTTGCTGTCCTGCAAAAAAAGAGGATAATATTATCAAAGGGAAAAGAACCAATCACTCCTAATTGATGTTTGCACTACCAGGAGATAAAGTTTACTTTCAAAGACCAAAATTTGCATTTCAAAGACTACCACCATATGAAAATCTGAACATGCATTAACAAACAACCCCATGCATCTAGGTTATAAAAACAACTCCAGATCAACAAAGTTGCTGTGACATTCTCCATGTTGTTAACAAGAATCAGAAAGCAGTAATAGAGATAATTTTTTCAGTCTATGGAATTTAAAATCTCCAACCACATGACATTGCATTTTATGATTCTTTGTGTATTAAATAAAGTTGCTTCAAAAGGTTGTGATTTGCAGTAACAATATCTGCATCCAGAACCCATGCATTTCCTTTGATTGCCTATCTGCTTGGATTTAATATGAGTGAGTTATCCTAGAACGAAAAACTCTAAATGATAAAAAAGCAACATGTTCTGAATTTCGAACAACAAGAGCAGCACATAAACAATGCAAAATTATACCAAAAATAGGCCTGATAAAAGCATCATCAGCATGTGATTATTGTGGTAATTAAATCATAATCTACCTAGACAGGATTCAAACATATATGAGCTAAATAGAATACCTCAATTTCTCCATGGATCGAGCTAAACGCCTGCCAACAGTACGTACTCTTCTATTGAGAAAAAGTAGTGCATAAACACCCTAACAAATGAAATCCAATCCATGAGTAACTATAAAAGAAGATAGACAGGTAGGAGGCGATGGGGGTAGGAAGTATATTGTATTTCAATGTACACAAACAACTAGGCTACGAAATACCGGAAACTGCTGATGCCCAGCCAATGTCATCTCATGCATGTTATCCACCCCTTCAATAAACAATTCAAATTCAGAGTATAATGACTGATCATCTAGCAGGATGGGAAACATCAGGACCTAAAAAAATTGAACAAACAATGAATACAAACATATTTTTTAAAAGAAATAATAATAATAATACAGAAATTGAGAGCACAAACATGCACACACTAGTGGAGACTGGAGATAGCATTACCTCGTACATGAGGCTAACCACATGGGCATTATCACACAGGGGATCATACTCTTGCCTTTGTAGCCTACCATTGATTTCCTTTAAATGTTGAGTTACTCTCTCCTCATCTAGACTTTTCATCACCTCAAGGAGTGGGCCAATGGAACTCAACTCATACTCTTTACTATACATATCTTGGGCATCATGGTGCTGCCATATGCATTGAGTACACACAGACAATTCCACAGAAACCCTCTTCCACAATAGGCGAAGAGGGGAACCTTCGCGTCGGTCTTTGAAGTAATTGAAGAATGTCTCCAAGAGTGGTCCCATGAGTTCGTAATTGCCGCACCATATGTGATTATCTCTTGGCAAATTAATCAAGAAGTTAAATGCATCCGCGAACCTAGAATTTACATTAAAAAGAAATGAGTACGGAAATTTAAAAACACAGCCATTGGTACATTGTTATGGGTTGGTAGTATAGAATAATAGAGAGCGAGGGAAGACCATTGTTCTTTGCGTTGGTGAAGGCGGCGGCGGTTAGAGGGATCGTCGGTGTCGTTTTGCTCGGCTTCTTCTAAGGATTGGATGTCGCTCCATGTATTTAAGAGTTGCTCCCTCGACGAGGGTCTGGGCGGAGGCATGAATGGATATTTTGGGAAGATTTTGCAGATTTCAATAGGAATGACAGGAAGGTTAGGGTTCAGATGAAGTGAGGTGGTACGGCATGAAAAAAAGTAAGGAAAGCAGGTAGAAGTAAGAGGAAGGCCAAAAGGGAAAAGAAGAATGAGAAACAAAGAGAAAGCGACGATGGAAGAAGAGGGAAGAGCGCAGACAAACCCAGTGAGCGAGTGACGACGAAACCAGAGGACCCTCTTAGTCTTTTATATACGAATGCGAATCGGAAACGAAAACCAACGCGCCAAATTGTGAGCCACCTCTCCGGCTTTTAAACGACGCAGTTTACCATGTCACGCCTTTTTTTTTCTATTTCATTCCTCTCGGAGATCCAAAAATAAATAGGGTATACTGTATTTATATTTTGGTTCCTTGCAAGTAGAGCTGTAAATCCGGGCTTGCGGGTCGGATCCGACCCAGGACCCGGCAGACTCGGGAAAAATCGGGTCGGTATTGGTCCCGATCCGGAGAAAATACGGGACCAATTTTTGGTCCCGGTTTCGGCCCGAAAAAATAGCTCGGGTCCGGGGCCTGGCCCGGTTTTTTTTTTAAATTCAATTTGATCCTTTTTAATTGTCAGTTTTCAATTAAGTCCTCCTTCTTTTATAATCATCAATTTTCAATTAGGTCCTTTCGTTAAAATTTAAACTAATACTTATTTAGTTAATTAATTACTATAAATTATAACAATCAATGCTTTAAAAAAATAAAAAATTAATTAAACATAAATTAAAATCAATCAAATTTAATTTAAAAAATGAGTCAAATGTAAGAAATATCATTCATGCATTATGCATAAATGACATTAGCCACTTTTTTCTTTTGTTCATTATTAAAGCTCCTTTTGACCGTTATTCAATTGAAAATAACCAAATTAAAATAATTAAAATAATTAATATACTAAATATACATGTCAGTTTAAAAAAAAAAAGGAAGAGTGCATTTAATAATTGCATGAAAATCAAAGAATTAAATTAAATTGAATTGAATTGAATTGAATTGAATTGAATTGGGAAATGGCAGGTAATAATTGTCATTCAATTCAATTCCTTGATTTTCATGCAATTAAATGACACCATCACTTCTTACCAATCCACCTCCCCTAACCCATTCCATTACGGTATTACCACTCTTCTTCTTACCAAATCTAAATCCAAACCCTCCAACTAGTTTCCCTTCACCCCCTCACGTTTTAATCTTCCCTAAGCCCAAATCCAACTATTTTCTAACTTAGCAATAGCATATTAGGAAATAGAAACTTAGGGTTTTTTTTTAGGGATGATGAT
Source organism: Viola odorata (assembly GCA_963691705.1). Classification (NCBI taxonomy): domain Eukaryota; kingdom Viridiplantae; phylum Streptophyta; class Magnoliopsida; order Malpighiales; family Violaceae; genus Viola; species Viola odorata. The sequence goes on along the minus strand of OY829543.1, from coordinate 64,865,600 downwards.
GGTCGGGTCTCGGGTCAGACCCGTAGACCCAACCGTCCCGAAAATTTTCGGGTCGGGTCCAGATCCGGTCCCGGAAATTTTCGGGACTCTTTTTTGGACTTGACCCGGCCCGATTTCCCGGGTCGCGGGTCTCGGGTCTATGTTGACATCTCTACTTGCAAGGCGGAGCTTCTTCTTCATCTCCTTCTAAACCACAGAACTCAGCCCATAAGAATTAACCCATTAGTTTTAGTTTTTGGGTTAGGCTACTGAAAAGAAATTTGAAGCTCTATGGGCTCTTATTTTCCCCGAGTTTGCTTGATGTAGTGTTGGTTTGTTTTGGTGGGCTTGGCCCCATTTTTACCCGCGAAAAAAAAATGAGGATATTGTTATCTTCTTTAAGATTTAAAGAAAAGAGTATTTCATGGGTAGAAGAAGGGCTAGGGGTATACAAAAACCGGACTGAATTGGAAGTGCCAATTTAGTTCAGTTTGGTCCGAGTTTTTTTTAAACCGTAAAGTGGAGAATTGGATCGAACCGAAAATAAACGGTTCAGTCTGATTCTACATTTCTAAAAATTAGAAATCGAACCGAAAAATTGTGAACCGTTTCATATTATATATGTAAATAAACATTTTTGGTTCTAATGAGTAAAAAAATAGGCTTTTGATTTGAAGTTATTGGTTCAAAACCTACTCCCTCTAGTCTCCAAATTGTTTGGAGACGAGGCACAAAGTTTAAGAACGCACTATGCGTCATGGTTGATTACGATAATACCCATGTACTTTTCGTGTATTTAACATACTATCATTCCTCACTCCCACTCTTCACCTCTGCAAAAAAAAAGAAAAACAATCTCCACAAGGACAACCCCAACGTCGGAGTCACCATCTCCGGCGTCTCCTCTACACCAACCAACAACCACGAACGCAGCGGCTATAACAACTCACCGCTGGTCATCTTCTCCAAATTGTGAGTCCCGCCTCCCCGAAACCCAATTCCAATTTGGTTAAGAAAATGTGACTAATAAAACCAATCAGCGGCGAAGGAAACCCAAGCCCAATTTGCCAAAATAGGAAACCTAAACACAATTTCATATTCTCACCAAAGAAGAATCCAAATCTAAATCCAAAATCAAACACTTTGGATCCAAATCCGTTAGACCAGGGGGAGAACATTGGTGATCATTGATCGTCAGTTAAATAGAGATTTATAGTGCCTGAAAACGTGTGTGCACAAAAGATAAAGTGTACAGTGGTAGTCAGGGTCGAACACAGGGATTGTGAGAGACTGATCTAAGGTCTTGAATGTATTCGGGGGTGAAATGCACAAAAAGTAACAATCGGGGGGGGGGGTTTACTTGGCTAAACAGGTTAGCCAAGGCAGATTTGAGAGCTAACAATTGTTACCTAGGCAAGCAGTATTCGGGACCTTGAGGTGTCAATTCGGGGGTCCCGAATGATAAAATAAAGCAAGTAAGTGAACAAATCCAGAAATAATAAAACAGGGGTGAAACAAGCACAAATAATCAGATAGAGGAGGGTTCTTAGCAAAGGCATTCTTGGGTTGCATTCGGGGGCCCGATCGTCATCAGCACTAGGATATTCTATTCAAGACGTCATAGAAATGACATAGGGACCAGATTCCTCGGATATCCCCTACTTTTCTCTTAAGAGAAACTACCCCCTGTTTCCATATATGAGGTAGTCTTGACAGTTTGTCATCCCTCCAGGCACGAATGCGGGAGGGTCATACTCAAACCGCCCATGAAGATAAGAAAAGACATATCTAGAGCTAAAAGTTCCTCAGTTTGTCAGGCTCGTGACCTCGCTCTAATCAATTACACACCCTATCTATTCGAGACCACTTTGACACAGTCAAGACTAAACAGATGCCTACTTGCTTCATGCAATTTTCCTTCCGTATTCATTACACAAATGGCAACATTCACACAAGATAATAATCAGTTGATCAGACCTCAAATTATATCATGTGAAGATGTAATTAAAACGATAAGTAATTGAATATGGCATCAAGAACATATTAAGCACATTAAGGCCTCGAATTTGCCCTTGCAACCCTTGAATTACCCTTGCCAAGAACTAAAGATTTAGCTACTCATACTTGAAAGTCGACAAATAATAATTAAAGAAAGCATAACAAGTAAATAAATAGATTAAGGGAAGAAAACTTTGTTTCTAAAAATCCGTTTGAAGCCCGGCGGCAAGGTTGAAGGTGCTAACAAGAACTAGAGAGAGAAACTAGAGAGAAGTCTAAGAAAACTAAAACTAATGATTCTAAAATTATATTATCAAGTAAGTGGTGGTGTCCTAAACTACTCTTGGATGCTCTTTATATAGTAGAGCTCCAAGCACAAAATATCTTCAGCCTAAAACTAGAGACAAAATGCATTAATTGAAAACCTATAAAAATGGATCCATGCTCCTTAAAGCACAAAGCTGAAAAAGCATAAAGCTGTCTGATTTTTCCAGCTTTGGCAGGTCTGGACTGGGCTCAAGGGTTGAACTGGTCAGATCGGTAGGTATTTGGTAGTCAGTGCAGAGCGTTAGAACAGTGTCAGAGGAATCACATGGGCGTTTAGGCGGGATGACACGTGGAAATGCCATTCTTTACCCTTCGGGGGCCCGAACTGGGAATCCGATTCGGGGCATTGAACGTTGCTTTGGACTCGGGACCTCGACTTTTGGTCTTAAAGCTCGAATTCGCTCAAAATGCACCAAAAACGCATGTTTTCTCATAAACTCCCATTTTAGGCCTAAATCTGCAATAGTAATGAAAACAAGGGTAAATTAGCAGAATCATGCCTTAAATGGGTGAGAAAATAGAGAGAAAATCGTGCATAAAAATATGCTATCAATCATACTAGCCTTTTCTGGAGCGGAGGCACTCCAACCAGTTAGAAGCGGAGGCGGAGCTTGTGGCTGCGGCGGTGATGGTGGATCATAACATTTCCTGAGAATCGGAGGCAGAGCTTGTGAGGGAAGAAGAAAACAAGGGTAGAATTGGAAAGAGAGTGAGACAATTACCTTGGAAGGTGAGAACGATATTCTTTCTCAGTTGGAGCCACAATGTCTTAAACGACATCCTTTAGAAATCAGAGGGAGTATTAGTCACCTCCTTTAAACAAAAAGTAAACATTAATGCTAGCTAGTACTCCCTCCGTCAATTATTAATTGACGTTATGGGCCTAAAATCATGGTTCAAAAATAACTAACGCCCTGTGCAAAAAGTAAATTTTTTCATTTTTTAAATATTATTTTTGCTGCCGCGAACCCACCTTGACTAATATTTTCATTTTTTAAATATTATTTTTGTTGCCGCGGACCTACCTTGACCAGTTTTTTCATTTTTTTAATATTACGTCAGACGCGGACTCAATTTATCTTAATTTGTGTGATTCGTGGGCTTACATCAAGTATTTTTTAACGGAAGAAGTAGTATTCTACGAAAATATGAGAGGAATCTGGTGCCGCCTGAATATTCCACGAAGTGAGTTTTGGAGGGATATGAGGTGGGGTCTTACATCTCAACAAAGCCCAGTTCACTCCATGGAAGAAGGGATGATGTTTGATTTCTGTTGCCCCCATGGTGGACCCCAGTGATCAAATCCTTGGCCAGGTCAGGGACGGTGGGGTCCTTAGGAAATTCCAGGGCTCGGGCGATAATATTAGTCAGGGTCAGCTCATGGCCCACCCCTTTAAACGGTGTCGTACCGTAGAACATTTCAAACATGATCCCAAGTGCCCACCAATCCACTGCGTTCCCGTGCCCCTCGCCGGATACCATCTCTGGGGCCAAGTACTCGTGGGTCCCGACAAACGACATGGATCTCACATCCAGCGGCTCCGCTACGATTTGAACGCGGTGCCGGTGATGGTAATTGGTGCATTTTCTTCTTCGCTTGCTGTATTTTGGGTGGAAGCAGGAGACAGCTGCAGGGAGGATGCAATATGATGTGGCGAAGTGATGCATATATACGGTCGTCGGACTAGGATGAGTCATCGATTGTTGTTGATGCTGGTGGGGTTTTATCTGAAACAATCTGAGCCGTTGATGTTGAATTGTCAATGTCGTCCTTCAAGGAAAGATCAAAATCTGTGAGCATGATGTGATCGTCTGATCTCATGAGAACATTCTCTGGCTTCATGTCTCGATATATTAGTCCCTTCATGTGTAGGTATTCAAAAGCTGCAATCACTTCTGATGCGTAAAACCTACCATTCTCGAAAGAAATTAGTCTTCCGATAGAGAGAACCTTAAACTGAATCATATACAAGTACAAGTGTATAATTAAGGTACGTATGTATACGTACTGGACGGCGGGTTCATGGAAGCGTTGGTGTGGGAGGCGCTGGCGGAGGACGTGGAGGTCGCCGCCGGGACAGAAGTCGGTTAGCAAGGCGCAGTAGGGAGAGGTAGGAGAGTCCAAAGTGGCATACAAAGTAGGCAAGAAAGGATGGTCCAGCATCTCCAAGATTTGCCTTTCGACTATGGACTTTAGCGGTGAAGAGGCACCCATCCCCGGATCCCTTCACCTCCACCAGGTAGACGCTCCCGATGTCCCCGCTCCCTAGCCTCCTCAAAAACAGCAACTCCTTCTCCAGTTGGTGACTGTCACTGCTGCGACTGGGAGCGTACTTGGAACGTTGGATGATGGCACGCCAGCATGTATCGCATGGCGGTTGATGGTGGGGCTTCCACAAGCTGCAGGAGCTGCTTCCTGTGGTTGTGGGGCGGTCCATGGTGTCGTATGCTGCGACTGCGAGTACTGGAAATGAAGCTTATAAGGTTACAGTCAAGATCATCGGTGAGAATCATGAGATTTTCGATCAATTAATTAATGTGGAGGGAGTCAGGAGAGGATTTTCGATCACGGCCTGCAGTGCAGGAGGAGGAGGATTTTAAAGTTTTAACTTTGAACTTTGAAGGGGCAGGGTACTGGGGACGGCAAAACGGGATTGGGCCATGTGGTTTATTCTTCTTCTTAGTTATTTATTTTTAAATTTTAAATTTTGAACCCCCGATAAAGAATAACCGACTATCACTAACACTATTCTTGCTCTATCTATATAGACATAATAGCTCGATTTTAATCTTGTTTAAAACCCCGATAAAGTATAAAACTAATTGTTATACTAAGCTACCAGAATTTAAAACCCTTGCACATAGACTTGGTCAAGCAAACATCAATAAGACCACACTTGTCCTCTTACAAGGAAAAGCTTGGCTACAATGGCAGTAAACATTTCGAACCTGTAATATTCTCACCCTCCTCATTCACATGCATGATTTGCACTCTGCTGCAGCAAGCAAATTCTTATACTCTTACAATAAAATGGCTACCGCGATAAAGTCTAATCCTTTCTCGATCGTTAAATAATAATTGTAACTGAAGTTGTTGCTGACAAAGATGTTCTGAGAGCACTTCCCTATACATTAGTGTATCCCTGTGTAATAAATGATCTATACATGTGAATAATGTGGTACATGAATAAGGTGGTTTCATATTCCCACCCAAATAAATAGGAAGAAATATAAGTACTCACATCTCAGTTCTAATACAACCACTACTGGTAGGGAAAAAAAGTGCAACATACTTCAATAAGTGCTCCATTTCCTTTTTCCCAAGTGTATGTCATGAGTCGTGAGAGATTCATACTATAAAAGGCTGATTTGAATTCTTCCGCCCGCGCTTCCTTCTTGGGTTTGCACTGATCATGCAAGAAAAAGCATTCACAAGATCAGAATCCTCATAAGTTATCAGCATCTTTGCTGCAGTTGGATCGGCAAGTAGGAGCTTTGCCACAAGATAGCCTGCGATAGACCAGGTCTGATACAGCTGTGATTGTTTTCCGATGAACCTTCCTTTCTTGGTGTCATAATATTCAGGCCACTTATCCCGTGATAAACGTTTCTCAGCAATCTCCACTGCCCTTGCAGCAATATCTGGTCTATTCATCTTCGTGCATGCCACAGTTAACTGAAAATAACCCCAAAACATTAGTACTGTATGAATATATATTTCAAATTCCCATTTGCTTATCGTCTATATACATTCCAACATCTACTTATCAACAGTATTAATTCAATCAATAGTACCCTCTTTGGTTCAGTAACTACCAGAAAGGTGTGTAACTTGTGATTTATAGAGCAAATACTAAAGGCATACCACTTAGAAGGTTTGTTATATGACTGGTAGCTCACCAAAAACCAATACATCCTTCAGAAGGACTACATCAAGCAGACTTACAACTGGGGTGGTTTATACCACGAATGAGAGTGCTAAAATGCCAACTGTCGAAGGTGTGACTTTCAGCTGCCCATTCAAGAAGACCCAAATAACTAGTTGTATCTAAAACCCTTTAGGTCAATTGATTGATGGAAAGTTATCCATTGAAGAGAATGTTTTCCTATAAGTTGAAGGGACTAAGGGAAAATAAAAATAAAAATAAAACTACGTCATAATAACAGACCTGCCAGAGCAGAGTTGGCCAGGAACCTCCATTGTGGTAGGACCAAGGCCTGTAAAAAAAACAAGCAATCATGAAAGAATGCAAAGGGAGAGAAAAATAACAATCCAATTTGACCAGGTAGCACTATTACGTGTTCTTAGGATCACTCCCTGTGATAATCTGCCATTCCTGACCCTCGAGAGCAGGATAGCAGATCTTCAATGGCATGTCAGCTACCAAATCTCCCCATTTTGCTTCAATGAAATCCAATATGGCATGAGATTGATCAATTGTGGCAAGACCACTTGCAACAGACCATAAGTTTCCAAGAGAAAATAATCTAAAATCCATGTGAGCAGGTTGCAGGTTTCCAATCAGATAGCCTCCTTGGTTTGGCATCCATTCCACCAACCAAGGAGGAATCTGATCTGGATAAATATTGAACTTATTTACTGCATCATAAGAGTACTCCTCAGTCTTGTAACGGTAAATCTCATTGAGTTTTTTTAAGTCAATCCAATAATATTCCCGGATATGGAAAGACAGAGCTACTAGACGATTATTCAAAGCTCGGATAAGATCAGCCGATCCATCCTCAGGAGTAAGCATCTCCCTTGCACAAAGCAATGCAGAATAAAACAGAGCCTACATGAACAGAAACATCATTTCAGATAGAATTGGAAAGATCATTCCCATTGTCCAATGAGCAAATGATATTTATATCAACAAGCTATGCTAACAAAATTGGTAAAACAAGAAATGAGAACGCACTAATGTTCAGTCACTGCCTATCTAGTTATTAGTGATTGTCTGACTGATAGTTGGATGATGTGTGTTTCTCCATAAAAGGGGAGGAAGAAGAAGCAGTTGAAGTTTGCTAAATGACATATTGAACAATGAAGAAGCAGTCTATAGTATCAACCTTTTGTTTTACATTCTTCCTCGACATATGTTTGTGGCATGGAGAAGTCAGTCATTGTCCTGACAACAGAAGGGCAATGAGAAGAAGAGGGGTTTATTCATCGTGTATATGCCCATAATCTCAGAGCTGGTTAAAGATTGGATATTTCATATTTGTACAGCTACCTAGAAAAACAGGACAATATCGTCCTAATTTTCCTATAGCGGGAATCTCTTCACCTCAAAGCTATGTTTGGAACAAGGATAGGAAGGGTAGCTAAGCATCATGATAAGGAAAAAAAGACTCATGACTGCATTACCTGGATTTCAAGAGGATGACCGTGAATCCCCATACGGCGATCTATCATGCAAGAACCATCTGTTACCAACAATGTGGGGAACATGTCAAAACCATCAGCAAGACATAACCTCAGGATCATCTTAATTCCAGTTTGCACATCAATCCTTTCCTGAACTGATAAATCACCGGAGCACTTTCCATATGCGCGTAATAAGATAATCCACCATAATCCTGGCATTGACATTAAAACACAGCGATGTGAATACATGCCAAACAGTCTCAATAAAGATAACTTAATAACTTGAAACTTTATTTACCAGAATCAACTGGTGCAACACGGCCAATTGCTGCCTCTCCAAAATCAGGATCTAATACCTCTTCTGTCACATTCTCATCGCCATCCAGGGGAACAGTGCGCACCTTGAAACTACATGGCATCAATCCTTGACCAGGACTGTGGCAGTCCATTGTTTTCTCCCAGCTCTAAAATGGAAGTTGTAATTTATATCGATACGACAAAAGCAAAGTATATCAACAACCTCGAAGTCAGTTAGATCTCATCAATCATTGAAGCTAAGAACATAAAACATATCAGATTAGCACAGATCTGGTGATGCAGCAACAACCATTGGAAATAACTGGATAGCATTCAGCTCATGCCATATTCAATTTAGTGATAATACTTTACAAGCTAACAATCATAAAAGCAATAGCTTTTTTCCCCCTTAGAAACGTGAAACGTGCAAAAAGTAATAAAAGCACCAATGATCATGTGTATATGTAGTTGGTGGAACAGTGTGTTCTTACTTTTGGTAGGATACAACATTCTAACTAAAATTCCTCTCATCCCCATTGATGACTGCCATACCATAATAGCATGAGTGTAATATTTAATCACAGTTGTTATTGCTCAATTTTTTTTATCATATAATCGCAAGGATGCAAAGTTTTTATTCAGCCGTAGTTGTATACTTCCAAATTTGTTCAGGGGAGGAGGAGTGGGAAAGAAGGCGCAGCAGAAAAAGCTGATCACTAAAGTCACATCAGAAAATGAGTCGAGGCATTAAGAACAAATACTTGAATTAGTAAATCAACAAAAAAGAAAGAAACAGCTGTCAAGTTAATGAACTTAAGCAGATGATTAGTTTCCATGAGACAAAATGTCAGTCATCAACTGCTTAATTACCTGCAACTGAAGCGTATGAAGGATGAAGTTCCGAACAATATCATACTCTCCCTTCAAAAGAAAAGCAATACCAGACGGTATGAAGTCTCTAATGAAGACCTGGTCATAATTCAACACATTTGAAGAAGTGGGATCATTTGCGGCAATTGTTCCAACAGGACTTCCACAGTAATTAACCACAGAATCCCGTAGAAGGTCCCATGCTTCATCCTCAAAAGAATCTACACTAATCTTCTGAGAATTGTCTCTTCCTATTCCTACCGCACTATTGTTTGTCAAAATCTCATTTTCCTGTTTTGCTGCACTATTAGACACCAAATTGTCCTTTTCCTGATCCAACTGCTGTACACCAAACTCCAAAAGATTACCATTTAAGTTTAGTGTTTTTGCACCTTCTATAAACCACGTTCCCTCATCCTCTCTAGTTATACCACTAACACTTTCTGCCTGATGGCATTTGCAACTCAGAAGCTGCAACCTGGCAGTCGCTGTATTCCCAAAGAACCCATGAACACCTGATGTCTTTAACCCATGGCATCCAACACAGTTGCGTATGAGATTGGAACATTTGAAGATTTGCATAGATCTTGAAACCCTTTTCTTCACAAATTTTACGTGGAACTTAAAAGGCAATGTAGAATCTATATGGCTGAAACATGGGTCCAAATTAAAAACGCGCGAGCCAGCCCCAGATAGGACTTGCTGAACTACCTCTGAAGTTCCCATGAACAAAATTCTTATCCAATAAGACAAAGCTACACAAACTTAATAGTCTCTTGAAGGAAAACACAGGAATTCAGCTTTTACTCAATACACCTACATAACACAACACAACACAACACAACAGAGGTTATGACCTGCTTATAAATAATAAAAGATCGTAACTTTAGCATGCTGTTCATACAATTGAGAAGCTGAACAATCTTATCACCAAATTAAGCATGTAAAACAGTTAATTTCCCAGTATGCCCTCCCCAATAAAGCCACTCACAAGAAGAAACAAAGGTTACGCTATCACCTAGCCAACAACACGATACCAATAAAGCGCATGCAAACACCTAATATAGTGTTTAAAATTCGAGCCCATGGATCAAAAGCAGAATGCAAACCCGTACAGAGAACAACAAAGCAATCGAAAACTTATATGGGTCATCATTAAACAACCAGAGAATAAAAAGAAAGCAAGGAAGAACAAAGAGGCAGATAGGCAGATGAATGGCAAATCGTGCTTACCTGAAATGAAATAAATTTGGCAGGAACGATATAGAGAGACGGATGCTTTCTTTTATCATCAGCACAACCAAGCACTTCTTTTTACCTGATCAAGATGTGTGTGCTGTGTGGTGTTAAAGTTGAGAAGCTGAATAAAGTATGAAGAAAATTACAAGCGGTTTTTTTCAGACGAAACGCAAACAAGAAGCCACATTTTTTGGTTGATTTTTCTCAATTGATTTTTGTGTTTCTTTTAATAATATTTTTGTGGAGTTGGGACTAGGGCATCTTTGAGATAATTTAGTATTTATTGTGATGAAAATAATTTGGAATTGGACGATGAATGTAGAGCATAGGGGTTTTTGACACTCCGAGTTGTTCCATGTAGAAGTTTATAAACGAGAAATTTACAGTCTTTTATAGTTTTACCTAATTTAAATTTAGTTTAATATTTTCATCTTTTAAATAAAAAATAAGAAATAAGAAATAAGAAATAGAATTTTTATGTATATAGAAATTACTAATTTTGAGTAATTTATTAGTCAATCCGCTACTATAAAAAACTAGTCATATTTCTATAAATTTAAAAATATATGCAGTTCAAATATTAAAAAAAAACAAAAACTCAACGTCTTAAAAGAAAACTGACAAAAAAAAGAAGAGAAAAGAAAGAAAAACTGAAGTGTATCCAACAGAAACCTGTCAACAAACCGAACACATGGCCAAAACTACGACCACTCGTTCGCAATTGACAATAACTTGCACACGCAATCTAACACTTTATCTGCACTTTTTTGTTTAACAAAACAAAACCAGAGGCTAGAAATTCAGATAAATACTTGCATAGGCCTAGAAAAGAAATAAAAATCTCAAAATTAAGAACTTGAACAATTTTCAGTCCCAATTAATATTAAAATTGAAAAGAATGGTCAATGCGTCTAATTTGAGAAGCTCCGTGACTAAATCATCACATATTTTTTTTTGGATAAACTAAATTTTTTGACATGTTTAATGGGGTGGGCGTATTTTTCCTACTCTCTAAAAACCGGTCTCCTTGCGATTTACGAATTTCCATCGCTGCTCCATCACAAACGGGCAGCGACAGTACCCTTTGCTCCTCTTTAAGCTCCAACTCCAAGCAATCATTTTTTATTTTCTTTACATCAAAATGGAATGCATCTGGAGATTTAGACTTCATCGCAACCCAAACTTATTAGGAACTGGAAATGGTAAACCGCTTTCTCTTACAGCAGGTAGCTTCCTCAACTTTCCATTGTCGTCCCGCATGGTGTTCTTCTTGTTCTTTTTTACTACTAACCTCAATAACGTATGGAACTATTAGAACTGAAATATGGTTATTATTAGATTTCAAAGGTTGTCGAAAGTATGTAGAAACCCATGTCAAATCTGAGGTCCGTGTTTTTTCTTTTTTGGTACTCGTAGATATTGTCTCTTGATGATGTTTAAGTTTGTCATTTTGATCCCACGTGAAGCTATTGATGAAATTGAATGTAATGGGAGCGCACTTCCTAGTTCCTACTACAATTGTCCTAACCTTGTTACTGATGAAATTGAATGGAATGGACAGGTGCTTCTTGAAATCCATGCTGCATTCTGGAGTTGTGGCATTGGTGCTTTATATGGAACAGAAGAATGCTCATACAATTGGGGGTTTTCCTCGTTTGATTCTTGGAACTGATGTACGTTCCCCAGTTGATGTATTGTGGGTTTCCTAGACAGAATGGTATTTGTAAGTTCAAGCCTCAGCTCCTTTTGGTCAATATTATTGTTTTTTCTGCTTCTGGAGGGGATGAATCCTGAGGCCGTTGTTCCCTGCTGTTGAACTACTTAATTTGGAAAGGAACACTTTGAGAATGAATACTGTAAACTTTTCCACCCGATTTCCGGAAACAGTTTGGCGTTTTTTTTGGTCGTTTGTATGTACGTCTTGAGACATTGAGATTCTGGAACTCACTGAACTAGATGCCATATTATGGAGCTGTCCTTGCAACCTTCGAAGTGTGGCTTAATTTGCATTTCTTCCTTTTTTCTATTTTTGCCATAAATACAAATGCGACTAGACCGTTACTGTTTTGCAGGAAGTACTACCATGGTACAAGCTCATCAGTGCATGTATTCCCTTTTAGTCCTGTGACTTCCTTTGTGACTTCCTTTGCATACTGATTTTCATTAACTGACCCATAAGTTTTTTGAAAAAGCCTTTTTAGTTTTCTTCACAGTGCATTTTATGATGGCCATTTTGCCACCTATCTTGCATCACAGTAAGGTTTTCCCATACCTGGAACCAAGGATTTGAAAAGGAAGTCCTCTAACACTTGCAAGAACTCATTAATTCAAAACACACACTCACACACCTTACTAAGCAACTGCTAGTGGTGTACACGGCTCCTTCATGTACTAAGCTTTGTGAAATAAGATGATAAAAAATGTAGAGGCTATTGTGCTGTGGATCAATGCTTTCTTTTGGTGTGGAACATGCAATAGATGGCTTGGAAAGGTTTTCCATTGACATCTGCATAACAGGCAAAAATATTACGTCATTGTTGATGATGATCTGCATTGGTTATTTCTGTGACAAACTAAGCTAGCTGACAAGCAGATGGTGACCTCACGGATAGATTATGGTTTGATCTGTTTTATTTGCCATTAATTTTTCTACATAATTTATGTCAGAGTATTGATGCTAGTCAGTTGTACTGCAGGTTAGGTTCTGGAGTAAGGGAGTAGAGTAAAGAACAGAACAAAGAAAGAAGAAAAACAAAAAGCATCTTATTTGTAGAGCTAAGAAATCACGTAACCTGACTGTATATTGCCATTGGAGTAGGCTCTCTATCTCAGTTTCTCAGAGACTACGTGAATCCTGTAAGTTGACAGCTACTTTGTTTTCATCTGCAATTAACTTTGCCATCATAACACTAGTGAATTTGAGGATCATTCTCCCCAGTAATTATTTGTACTTCGTCATTCTAATTGCTATATTACTGAGAATCCCTTGGTAAATGCAGTGCTGATAGACTTAGAACAGTTTACACTGAACTTTTTGAGGATCAAAATCAATGACTAGCAAGTTGATTTTTCCACTTGCACACGCAATGGCTGACTGCAATGAGCCAAAAGATTGGGTTGTTCCATTTAGATTAGGAGGTTCCTATAATTTGGTGTATGCTTCTCATTTTGTACCGAACAAGTCCACTCCAAGTATTGGTCCTTTCCAAAGCACCAACATAAATAAAACTATAAAAGACAACATTTCTTGATTTTTGGAATTTTGCCAACAAAAATCCCTCCCCCCCCCAGTAGATTTATTGGCCCTACTCCTCTTCATACTGCACATATCTCGTGTTCCCCAAAAGAAAAAACTGGACAGATCACGCAGTGCAGTGCTTTGAGAACATTACTTAGATTCTCCATGTTCTTCTGAATCTTTCTTCTTTCTCCATTCTTCTAGCAGTAGAAGGTTGGATTGTGAGAGGAGTTTTTATGGACTATATAACCAATTTAGCCAAACGATTGTCTCAAGAGAGAGAAATTTGGGTGGGGATGGATGTTGACACTGGGATTGCTAGAAAGTAATAACTAGAGAGAGGAATGATACAAGAAGACAGGCACTACCTTGCTATCATGTCCAGTGCTTCATTCTTACTGTAGAGATGATCGTTGCTTATTTTGGAAGAAAAGAAAAGAAATGAGAGAAGTATTATTTTGTAAAGAGAGGCAACAAAATTATTTGTCAAAAACTTGTGCCAATTATAAAGTGGCCCAGTGCTTTTTATACTTCATTTCCATGACATATTAGTATCAAAATGTTTTCATTTTTTTTTCTCTTTTCGGTAATTTCTCGTAATAATGTCAATGGAGTCATTTTATTGACGAGTTATGAGAATGGCATAAGTGTCGATACATGCCTGAAATATAAGCTCCCCTGTAATGATATGCTTGGGTTAAGTGAGTCTTGGAAGAGGATGCTAGAGTGCTTTCCTGATGACTTCTTTCAGTCTTGTATCAGCCTTTTGTCTTTTTGTGCGATTGATGCATATGATTTAGTTATTGGATGGTTTATTCATGTGGTGATAGTTTTTTCAACCCAGAGAGCAGCTGGGTAAACTAGATGGCGTTTAACCTAGTTGGTAGATGGACAGATGTTCATGAGGATTACTACTGAAAAACAGTAAATTAGTATTATTGTATGTATACAGAGTTGTGTATAAATACTGTTGTTGTGGTTGTGGAATTAGGTAGATTGGTCAAACATGAAAAGCAGGCTTTGTCATCATGTAACTGCATAGTACAATCCAAGAAACTAATGAAGGTATCTCTGGTGTGATGAATATGATATTGTTGTTACTTGTTACTATCAAATTGATGGAGGGAGGAGTAGGAGATCAATGCGTTACATTTACAAGGTACTTTCTTTCTTATACTGTCCTATTATTCATAAGACTAAAAATGGCAATTAGCCAAGCCATCACCTTGTTATTTTCCTTTTTGTATGAAAAAAGAAGAAGAAGAAATGTTGTTTATTAGGAATTTCTTTGAAAATGTTTAATCTACTGATAAGTCAGTGTTTACTGCATTTTCATTAGTAGGAGGACAAGTCGGTCATTACTTATTATTATTAACTACTAGTACGTGCCTTCTTGTGAAATGTTTTTGGTGGAAATTTTACATAAATACAAATTACTCTTTACTTTACTTTACTTTGCAAGAAGTCCACTAATCTATGTTTTTCTTTTTTTAATTTTAATTAATCTTTGACACCTGCAAAGGAAAATGCAATAGTTAATGAAAAAAGTAGAAAGTCAATGTGTAGTGTGTACTGCTTTCTTGTTTACCCATTCAAGATTTACCCCCCCCCCCCCCCCCATTTTAACCTTCCCAATTAATCGGAGAAAATCTCGCCTAAACTTACCTCCCAACCTTGAAAATCCCCAAAACCCCATACCAAATCTAGGAAATTAACTAAAATGCCATCCTATTCACCTCCCACATCACATCACAGAAGCCTACTTTAGTCATTTCAACCCTTCCACAACGCCAAAAATACCCCCCACCTATTGATCTTCTCTCTCTCTCTCTCTCTCCTTAGAAGAAAATCGGAAACCTTTTCTTTTTTCGTCATCTCGGACTCTCGTAAAAAACGAATCTGTACCCTCCATCTCTTTATCCAACGGCTGTTATCGCTCGGCTCTGTTACCCTAAAAAAACTCCTCTTTCCCTCTCTTTTTTATCATCTTCCTCATCATCATAAACCCTAGCCCCCTTACCTTCCTTACACACACACACACACATGCACACTTCTAACTTCTATGCCTCGCACTCTGCAACCTAAACAAGACTTACGTGACACCCATTAATTTCTTCCGATCTACTCCATCCACTTACACTAACAAGCTCTTGTCTCTCTTTCTCTCTCTTAGTAAAGAGACGTCACCTAGATCTTCTTTGTTTCCAAGTTCTCATCTTTCTTGTCTCCTTTCTTTTCTTTCCGTTAAGTGCACTCGATCTGCGCTCAGTTTATTTTTTTGAAACGGTTCGGGCTACGTTCCACTTATGCCTGTTTTATCTTCTAAATGGGTCCCCAAAGACTGAATCAGAAGCGAGTCATACCGGGTTTATAAAACTCAGCGAGCCATAGTCTGAAGAATCGCTTCGAATGGTCTTTATTCTGGGAATTCACTTTTTTTATCTGGGTTGACTCGTTTTGGGTTGTACTCGGTTTCTCTGGGTTGTACTCAGTGAGTTGGTGATTCGGCTGGAAGATCGGGACCCTTGTGGGGTTGGGTGGGGGCCGGACGGCGAGGATGCCGTCGGTGGGGTTAAGGCGTACAACGAGGGTTTTTGGAGTGGTGAAGGGTGCGGATGGAGCTCGGGTTTTGCGGTCCGGGAGACGCCTATGGCCAGAATCCAGCGAGGGGAAGCTCAGAAGAAGCAGTGATGGGGATGAGTGGTTCCACAGTATGAAGAAGAGTAGTAGTAACAGTAACCACAGTGCTGTGAAGTTTAAGGAAACTCAGAATGGATGGTCAGGTGATGGTAAATTGAAGCAAGAAAGAAGTGATACTACCATTCAAGTGTCGAAGAGAGTGACTAGAAGAGTCAAGAATGAGAATTTTGGAAGAGATAGGTTGTTTGGGGTTGTGTATAGTAGGAAGAGGAAGAGAATTGGAGAGGAGAAGGTGGGAACTTTGGAGGAGGATAAGAGGTTTGGTATTCAATTTTCGCGGAGGCCAAGATTGAAAAAAGACGAAGGAATGGTTAATAATGTTGTGGAGTGTGCACCTCCTGAGCTTACTGTGGCAATTGAGAGTGGTGGTGGAGAAAATGGTGTTGCTCGTTTTTTGAGCTCAGTGTTGACGCATGTCAGGAGGGTTAATTTGACGATATCTGACCTTGCTGATTTCCTGGTCTCTGAGCCAGTTTGTGGCGTTTTTGCCATGAATGGAATTCATTTTTCACGGGTAGGTTTTTACTTTCTCTTTGGATATATAAAGTATAACTTTGCTTCCATGCTTTTCTTCATTCCTTAGTATAATTTTGGCGCACGTTTACACCATTGTCATTGCGTGTTTAATGCTTTGTTTGCCATTTTAACTTTGTTTATTTTGTTTTCTGGTTCCAGGGTCCTCTCGCTGACAGGACTGGAATTTGCAAGTTTTTTGCAACAGAGCATTTTGTGCCAAAGTTTTCTGTGGATTTCTCTGCAATTCCTTTTTGTTTCATGTACATTCACAGTAGCTTGTTTTTTAGGGTTGGGCATCTTTCCCTTGAACCTGTAAATAACCCATTAGATGAAGATGAATGTGATGAAATGGGTGACTATGAAGTGGACGACTTATGTATCCCTTTGAAGACGGAGTTAGCTGACAGAGAAATTGTTGTGGCTATGGCTGCTTGTTCTGGGAGCAAGGGAGCATTCCATCCTTCTGTTAGAGCTTCCAAATTAGCTGTTCGAAACACTCAATACAAAAATGGGTCAAGTTCCCGGGGTATTCAGAAAACAAGGAGCTCGCTCAGGAGGAGGAGATCTAGAAATCCCTCTGTTGTGGGCATGCACAAAGCTAATGGTGCTTTGGTTTCTGATCTGATCACCAGTAGGAAAAATGGCATCCCATTCTCATCGGTAGTGTCTAAGAATAAACTTCGCAGGTCATTACGAAATAGCTCTACAGCAAACCTCAAAAAGGTGACTTCTAGTATTGTTGAAGTGGCACCGGACTTGGATGTGACTAGTTGCTCAGCGAATTTATTGGTCATCGAACCAGATAGATGTTGTAGGATAAAAGGGGCCACTATAAAATTAGAAAGTTCTAATTCAGGAGAGTGGGTGCTTGAAGTGCGGAAAGATGGATCAACAAGATATACTCACTCGGCACAAAAAATTATGAAGCCTTGTTCTTTCAACCGTATCACTCATGATACAATATGGACAGTGGATGAAACCTGGAAGCTAGAGTTCCCTAACCGACAAGATTGGCTCAATTTCAAGGATCTCTATAAGCAATGCTATGAGCGCAATGTTCCAGCTTCTGTTCCCAAGGCCATTCCTGTTCCTGGAGTGCACAATGTCTTGGGATATGAAGACAGTGACAATGTTCCCTTTACCAGACCATATGCTTACATTTCTGTGGTTAAGGATGAGGTGGCCAGAGCTTTAGCAAGGCGAACAGCGAGTTATGACATGGATTCAGAAGATGAAGAATGGTTGAAGAACTTCAATCAGGAATGTTTAGTAGAAACTGACCAGCTGACAGAGGATAAGTTTGAGTTAATGGTTGATGCCTTTGAGAAGGCTTTTTATTGCAGTCCAGATGATTTTAATAATGAGAAAGCAGCCTCAAATCTTTGTTTGGAGTTGGGTAGGAGGGAAGTGGTAGAATCTGTGCATGGTTATTGGTTGAAGAAACGGAAGCAGAAGCGAACACCTCTTCTTAGAGTTTTTCAGGTAACAATTTCGTCATGTATTAGTATCTGATGTTGCTCTAGTAACTTTCTTTTCTTATTCCATCCATTGTGAGTAGTTGCTCAAGTGCTTTATAATTTGGTAGTGATGATTGGTTATTATACTGTCTACTTGATCATGCCATAAAACAACTTTGCATTTGTAATATTGCAAGTATATTGTACGGATATTGACAACTCTTCAAAAAAAACTTCATAGCATGTTTTCATGCTTTCTTTTGTATCTTTCTCTCACCCACCGACGGATTTCATTCTTCTCTGTTCACTTACTTTCATAGTAGTTCCTTTTGTTTTGACTGAAGATGGGCTTATACAGCCTTTTTGACAAAATTTCTCTGATGTATTTATGATGGTAGAGTAATCATTTACCTGGTCGAAGAGGCAGTGGTTTTTGACCAATTTGTGATTATAGTCACTAAGCTGGTCAAAGAGGCATTGGAAAATTGAAAGTACTAAACTTCTGCTTGACCGTGTTCTGATGAGCGGGGTAGATTTATAGCCATTCAGTCAATAGGATTAACATTGTATCAATGACATTAGATCCATGAGTTATGAATGTTGTATATTTATTTATCTGGTCTTCTGTATGTGTGCAAAGAATAAAGGTAATTCTTGGAACTCAGTGATGATGGGTCTTGAAGTTATGAGCTAGTTTTTCTACATTCTGAAAATGATTTTTACAGTGATTACTGTGAAATTTTATACTTACAGGCACAACAGCGGGCAATGCATGGCTCTTAATAACTTGAACAAGCAATTTTATTTATTTTAAGTTTCGTAATTCTTTCTTGACTAACTAACTGACACAACTGTGGGATTTTTGTATCCATACTCGTGTGACTTTAGTGTAGTTAATTTTCTTTGTTAAATTATGTTCTCTCATTCCTCCATTATCCGGCTTTGTGTGGCATTTCATTTTATGCTTCTGGTGATTCTCTACCCTAAATGGTTTTTTCTGATCTGATCAAAGATGGATGTTTGCAATTTAACAGGGACATCAAGCGAAGAAAGCTCCGCTGATTCCTAAGCCAGCTCTACGCAAGAGAAGATCATTCAAGCGACAGTCCAGTCAATTCGGAAGAGGCAAGCAACCAAGTCTACTACAAGGTAAGAGGATTTTCTCAAAAAAGGAAAAAGGAAAGTTATGATTCTTATGCTAACTACTTAGTGTAGAACGAATCTGTCATGTTATAGTTTCAATTCTGCATTGGATCACTCAGCTAAACATTGAAGATGAATTGGTTTGCCTTGCCTAAATTGCCAAGAATTTGAACAAAAATATGAATTTCCTTTACTTCTATTTTTGTATATAGTATGTTGTTAAATACTGGTTAAGTTAACAGTTATTGTATCAGGTACTGATTTTTAATTTTTGGTGATTTTATGGTCTATCATGTTGCATTGCTGATGTGCACAATGTTTTGGTAGGAAATTTTATTGGAAATTTGGACAAGTTTCGACAAAATCTGCTTACATCTTGAACTAGTGTCCTGATCTGGTTGGTTATTTAGACTGTATCTTATAGTTGTCCATTTCAATTCCATTCAACGAGCATCCAATACTTTGAGCATGTTCAGTTGTCAGTTTATTACCATTTGCCATAAAAAGCTCTAAC
This sequence comes from Viola odorata, assembly GCA_963691705.1. Classification (NCBI taxonomy): domain Eukaryota; kingdom Viridiplantae; phylum Streptophyta; class Magnoliopsida; order Malpighiales; family Violaceae; genus Viola; species Viola odorata. Next base: position 64,845,954 of record OY829543.1, on the reverse strand, counting down.
TTGTCATTTATTGGTGCACAGCAGCACTGGCAGCTGAGCATGATGCTTTGGAAGAACAGAATGCGATGGTTAAAGTGGAAGAAGCCAAAGCTTCTGCCAGGAGGTCTGTGGAGTCTGCTATTCTCCAACGACGCAGGGCTCAGCAGCTAATGAAGAATGCTGATTTGGCAACTTACAAAGCTGCAATGGCGCTTAGAATTGCTGATTCTGCTCTTTTAGCCAGTTCAATGGATGAGGCTGCTGCTCCCTTTTTGGATTGATGTGTGTGTATTCACGGATGGAATATTGAGATTGCCAAGCTTACAACTGGAAGGAGGAAGTGCCTCATTGCTGTTTTAGAAGCCTTTGGAGGATGACCTTTGCTGAAAGTTATTGTAATTTTTGTATAGATTATGATTGAATATGTACATTCTGTATTGTTATATAACCACACTCACACCAAATGGTTTTTGCAAGGGAAATCTGGTTTTATTTCCTTGGAAGAAAAAAAATGAGAATTACACAAGATTTGCACTATGGGCGCTAATCTCATATATACCTAAGCAGCCATCTTGAATGTGCATTCAATCTCCTCCAGTAGTCATTCTGGTGTTTTTTTTATTTTTACTTCGTACCAAACAATGGTACTATTTCTATTAATGATTTGTTTCAACATTCATTCATTGTTTATTGTGGCAGTGGCAATCCTGAAAAAAATCCTTAATTAGTTGGAAAATGTGATCATAACATAATCAGTGGTGGTAGGGCGTTCTGTCTTTGAGTACAATCATTTCATAGCAAGCCGCAACCCATGACAATCCAGGACCCTTGTGCTATTTTTTCTCTCCTCCCAGAAAAAAGATGCGTGAAGAGATCTGGAATAGTGCCCACAGCAATCATAAGTTTTAAGTGTGGGAAAGGAACATTTAACTTGAGATCAAGATACAGAAGGGACAAGAAGATAACATTTGACAATTAATCGAGTCAAAACAACAATGAAATTCAAATTCAACCTGTATACAAATATAAAGTGGTGCTATACTGCCACCAAAATACAATAAGATGAACTCTTTTGAACAAAAAACATCCCACTTTAAAAACATGGTTACATAAAGTAGTGTTATACTTATACTGCCACTTTTCTACCTATCATCAGCTTTAACAGGTGCATTCGCCAGGTCTTGGATTTCCTTCTTGCTCTTTATATTGATCCGCTTCTTGGTATTGAAGTCAAGTCTGTCCAAGTCCTCTGCAATTCCCAGGTATCCATATAGCAGATCCTCCTCCAACTTATCCCCCCGCACTTCTACTTCCCCATCACTCTTGCTGCTTTTGCAGTTGTTGGATATTTTCCGGTTAAACTCTTCTCTTCCGTGGATATTCTCCGCAAAATATTTATGGAGCTTCTCCGCATTTCCAATCCCAGTAAAGGTGCCCAAAAACTTCACCAGAATAACACTCTGATCAGCAGGCTTCCCTAGACACACCTTGATTTTTCCTCCAACAAAGCCTTTACCTAAAATTAAGAGAGAATAATCAAAGAATATCCACATTAACTACAGACAAACAAACTTGTTAACAATGCCAGAATGGGCACACTACTAGATCATCCCTGTATATCATGATATACTCAAATGATTCATAAATTTTGACATAAGACCATGCATTCACTACTTGAAGTTTTTATATGATAGAACAACTATGTTAAATAACTAATCACACAGACATGACTGACCTCTCAGAAAAGCCTCAACCCCTTCAATGGGTACAACTTTCTGGTGTTCTGGATTGTTGTTCGACATAGAAATGTTGTGAATGACAACAACAGGAGGCCAGAGCATTAAATCCTCCTTCTGAGCCAAAGCTTCAGCATCAGGCAAGACCTCTGGAACCCATGTTACTGTCTCGGAAGGCACAGAAGTACTCCACCCCATCAAAACACAAATTGCTTTGTGAAGACCCAAGTGATGTGCTCTTAACCCAACCTTGTGAGACATATATGCATGTGTTACCAAGCGCCGGGTGTCCATGAAGTCCTTTGATGAGCTGTAAAAGCATAGACATGTATATCTTTAACAATATAGTGAACTTTCTATGAGAACTGTAAAATTGTTGGTCCTAATTGTCAGTCATAGATCCACAATCATTCCAAAAGAAATTGCCAATCACATCATGTATCCTATGGTGATGATATATCGCAACATAAAGTACATTAGAGATTTGTAAAATTGTTTGCAGGAGATATCCAAATAGCTAAGTTTCAAAAGGTATATTCCATAGCCAGATGAAGTGCAGAACCTCAAGAACTCGATATCAGTAATTATGTCTCAACAATGCATCAAGCAACTTTTGCCTGAAGTTCATATGTTTTCACGTCACTAACCCATCTACAAGTAGAAGCTATAATGTTAAACTACCATATAGGGTTCAATAATTCCTAGCTACTGAGAAACACCGCATAGTGGCCAATCAAGAATAATCCATATTTTTCCTGCTTCGCATCTGTTTCCTCCTAACCTGTTTTAAACTATAAGTTCAATGGATTATGACCAAGACCCAATACTCAACAAGCTATGTGCCTCTACTACTGGGCTAAAGTACTTGTATATATACACTTAGAAGACGACTTTCCAAATGGGAAAATAAGGAAGTGATAGAATACTTTAACTTCACAAATTTAACATTAGACATCTAAAACCAACTCTGATAACCCAAATAAACAGGATAACTCAGATCAAACTTCTCTGACAGTGCAATAATGTTCACCCAAGGGAGATCATGAAATGACAAGGTGTAACACACTAGAAATCAATTTGAAGCATGTTTGATGTAAAAGGTAAAAGGTGCTGAACACCTTCTCGGCATTCCACGTACTCATCATATGTAAATTGTAGTTCACCAAAAGCTCATGCACCTACTCAGATCTATACCACAACAGTATCCACCTCCAAAATCCAAATTACTATAAGAGGAACATTTTTTAGGTTAGCCTAAACTAACATTATTTCACAGACATGGTGCTCACCAGTTCGGTTCAGTGCGAACTTTAACATTTCATTTCAAAATCAAATGAACTGACCTTTTCAATTAAGAGAATTAAAAAATAAATAAATGATGGAAATTAACATTTTTCGCTCATATTAAACGAAAATATTTACTCAAATATATATATTTTAAAAAGGAAATTAAGTTATTCAGTTTTACCAAAACAAGAAGCTCAAAACCTCACAACTCGATTCGAGTACTCATAAAGAACTGAATAATACTAGTCATTTCTTAATCAAACAGCACACACCAAAGAGAAAAATGTCTAGAATGGCGATAATTTGGTTGTTGCTGAACAGTGATCATCTCACCTGAACCAATGTGAAAAAGTGTTGCACTGTTAAGAGATGCACATTATAGGAAAGAAAACAGACCTTCTGCCACATACGATGCAGAACAAGCTACCAGCTTTTCCTTGTTCCTTGTATCTTCTTTGAAGCCCTGAATTCAAACTTAGCTTTTTAGAGAATGTTAAGAAGGCATCATCCACCAGTTGCTTAAATTCTTCAGAATCCTCAGATGGCTCAGCCACTGCAGGATTCACCCACTCTTCTGATGCTTCTTCATCATCATTTGCATTTCCATCTTCACCATAAACATCATTCCTTTTTCCAACTCTGTGCTGCCTGTGAATACCACTTCTTCTATCAGTTTGGTGGGTGTTATGCCAGCTTAAAGAATCAGATCTTAAGGAACCAGAGTTATATTTTGCACTTGTTTTGTAATATTTCACTGAATGTTTTTGTGCGTGAGGTACAGGATGTTGAGAAGACAAACAGTCATCAGATGCAAAATCATTAGGATGGTCACGCTCATCATATGGCCTCTTAGCCTTTCTATGTGAATTCTGACTAAACCTCTGAGATCTGGACACATTTGAAGCACCCATACCTTCATCAACCCATTCCTCACCACTATCATACTGTTCCACAAACTCGTTAGGTGCAATCCAATTGCTTGACACGGTAGTTCTTCTATCATGACTATTAATATCCTCACCCATAATATACTTTCTTCTAAGCACTTTTTCTGATGACTCATAAGTGGCCAGAGCTTCATTCACTCTAGGCCTTTTAGCAGCTAATCTGTGCATTTCCAAGTCATACAAGGAAGTAGAATACTCCTGCGATCTTTCCTTTAGAAATTGTGGGCCTGCATCTCTTCCAAACCCAGACCTCAAATGTGAGATTTGGTGACCCTGTCTTACACCCAGAAAAGGTGTTTCATCGACTTGTGAGTTTTTTGGTCCAAATCCAAACTCAACTTCAGAATATCCAGAGCCCAAATATTGCCCGTGGTGCTTTGGTTGTCTATACATTGTTCTTGTGTCAAGGTTTTTGTTAGATACCTGCTTCTCCCATACAGCACTCTCTCTCGTGTTTCTGAAGGAATCCTCACTATGATCAATCTTGTCCGCAACATGGTGCATGAGATTTGGTTTTGATAAGTCTCTGTGCTCATAATCTGTTTGAGCATACTCATATTCCAACCGAGAACGTCTAGACATCATTCTGTGCAAGTCAGTAGATGGGTGTATATAATCATCATTAGATAATACCTGTGATTTTGTGTAAAGATAATCATCATGATCACTCCTTTTAGGACTGTAATCAGCCTTGGGATAGCTTTTCATGATTCTTCTACTAGCTTCGTGGTCTCTAACAGCTGTCCTTTGATGGTATGCATCAAAATTCACAGTTTCCGTAAGTTTCACATTGCTCCTTGGGTATTCATCAGAACCAGGAAAGGGTGCCCTTTGTCTATAGGAACCTGAAAATTCACTCCTTGAAACTCCGGCAGACGAACCAGCGTATTCTTTAAACTGAGAGGAGCATAAAAGATTGTTAGAGCGCGATGTTGGTACCATATCATATGGAGCATCCCTTGAATGATACATGGGTTTTTCCCCTTCTCTGTACAATTCTCCAGATGTAACCTTATCTGAATTTATAGACTCATGATACCGAAGTTTCTCGTGCTCAAACTGGCCAATACCTAAACTTTGTAATGTGACTGGTGAACGGACAGTAGCTTCCCGGTTCTCACTATAATTTGAGGTGGGAACCAAATCTTGAGGCACCCGATATGACCTTCTCATCATCCCATCTTCTGTGTGCCTGGATTTGTGCTCATCAATACCCACAAACCTATTTTTCTGAGAATCTCTCTCTTCACTCATCCTTGAAGATTCACCATGGTTATCATAAGCATAAACTTGCTTCATTCTATTACTTTTAGCATCATCATAATCAACCTCCTCAGCATACTCATATTTCCTACGCACAGGCCCCTGAGCAAAATGAGGACTTTTCCGGTCTTGCACATGGGAGGGTGAACTAGAACGAACGGTTTCAGTCCTTGCGGCACTGAAAGGCAATCCATGCTCCCTCCTTTCAATAGAATTGCCCCTTCCCTCTCCAGATAACAATATTCTTCTTGAGCCCACAGTCTTACTTCTAGGGCTCAAACTCCTACGCTCAATGCGTTGAGCTCGATCCATGGCATCATAGCGTGACGTTGCATAAGAATCATGGGCAGTCCCATATCTATCTTGACGACGCACCTTGGAGGATGGAGATTGTTTGTAATCCTCGTGCCTTCTGGGCTGCATCTTTGTTCGTTTAGCTCTAATACTCCCGGGGGAGGATTTTGCAACTCCTTGATTTAACAATAGCAACAGAAGGTACTCTGCGATCCAATACAACTCTCGACGCAAACACGGATATGGTTTTCAGATAATTCAGATATGAAGGTGGTTAGTTCCAAGTAACACGCAAGGAAGAAAAACACCAAGGTGAAATTTTGAGAAGTGTGCGATCAAAACCACTGGAATAGGCAATATCCTTATCGGAGTATTGAAGTATATCATCATCATCCACGAGAGGGTTTTGATTTAGCATGTATCTTCTTTAAGTGATGAGAAATCTAACCTCTGTATCTTCTTGAAGCACCCATCAATCAGTCACTCAATATCTTCTTGCCCAACTCTCTCTCTTTTTCGTGGTCAAACCTTGGGCTTTGCTGGCTGATGATTGTTTACTGAATTGCTCACAAATCTTCTTCTACTACACGACACGCGCAGGCAACTGACAGCGTCTGTTGAGAACCCTCGAGAAACAGCTGTGGAGAGTGGAGGAAGATTTGTGGTGGTGATTGGTGAAGGTGAACTCAACTGGTGCGTCGTCGATTCGATGATCTTCTTTCTGCTTTGTTTTCTTGCAGCGACTTTATATTTTTATTATTGGGCCAGGTTCATCCGGTCCAATAGAAAGAAATTGGGCCAAACCAAATGGGTTTGCGGACGCCGGAGATGATGAGCATCATGTATTATTGTTTTTAATCAATCAGACTCACCAATCAAACTCATTTTTATTATTATTTATTTAAAACTTTAAGGGTATTTTGAATGAGAATGGAGGTAAAAATAAAACAAATAAGGCAAAGTGAGAAAAGTAGGAGAGCAAGTTTTGAATTTTAAATCTCATTTACTACTTTTTGTTCTTTTTATTTTTATCAAATTCAGAAAAATATGATTTGAATCCCATGCATTCTATTGCTAGGTAGCTTAGCTAGCTTGAGATTTGAGAAGATAGATATAGAGAACCATTCAGCGGGAGTTATAAGGTAAATGAAGCTAACAACATGAAGACGAAAAGATTGATTGATTACAATTTACAAGACACTAAGAACTGTTGAGAGTTTAAAGGTGATTAGGCCATTATTATTAGAAACAAAGTACTCCCTCCGGTGTGAATTAAACGTCGTTTTAGGATTTGCTTTTACTGTAACTTTTACTTGTATTTTTAGTGTTAAACCTACTGAATATTGAGATGCGAGAAAAATATTTAATTTGCACCAGAGGGAGTAATAAATATTGAAAACATTTACTAAAAGTATTCCCTTTACTTTGCTTTATTTAGAATCTTGTGAAAAGAAAGCAATTCAAGTTGTTTGAAGCAACAGCAAATTCCAACACACCTTAGCAGTTAGAAACTCAGAATATGAAGGATCCAATCCATCATTATATACCAAAACCAAATGTAACAACCTTAGCCCTCATCCCAATACGTATTTTCTAATTCTTCCTTCTTGTGTTGCTGTTGTTGTTGTTGGAGAAAATGAGAAGCATGGCAAGTAGTGGGAGCAGTGGGAGGCTCTCTCTATCCGTGGAAGATAACGAGGAAGCAGGGGAGGTTTCAAGATTGGCCATCTCCACTTTGCAAGCTAAAGAAGATGAGATTGAGAGGAAGAAGATGCAAGTTCGTGAGCGAGTCGAGCTCCAATTAGGCCGCGCCGAGGAAGAAACCAGGCGCTTAACTCACATCTGGGATGTAAGCTCTCTCTTACAGTCTTACTCACATGCTGCAGGCATTGCAAATTCCTCATCAGCATCTCATATAACTGTTGTTTATCTTTGTTAATAAATAGATGTTACCTGCGCCTCCAGGAACTCCAAGTGCTGACTGATCCCATGAGGAAAGAAGTTGCAATCGTCCGCAAGAAGATTGACACCAACAACAGAGACCTCAAGCTTCTTGGCCAAAGCTGCCAAAAAAAGGTAACCACCGCCTTCAGCTTCTTCTCACTTCTCACTTCTCACTTCTCACTTCTGACTCACTCAATATTACAGGAAAAAGAGTACAAAGAAACCCTTGAAGCTTTCAATGAAAAGAATAAAGAAAAGGCTCAGCTCGTCGCTACTTTAATGGAGGTACGGGTACCTAACTAACTCAACTTCTCCAGATTCACTCTTTCTTTTTATCAACTGTTCCATTCTTCACCTTGCTAAACTAATAACCTATCTATTATGTACCAGATGCTGAGCGAGAGCGAAAAGATGAGGATGAAGAAGCTGGAGGAGCTAAACAAGATTATGGAGTCCATACACTGAGACTGCTGAGATACATCAGAATCAGATCCCCATTCTATGCTGTTAATTTCTGATTTCATATATATGCGTGTGCCTGCGTTTATTATTTCTTCTCATTTCATACACTTAGCATGTACACCATTGTGTGCTTTTTAATTCAATACAACTTCTATTTATTTAGTTAAACAAATAAAGGCAAATCCCCCAACAATCTCCTCGATCTAATCATAATGTAATTGGTAAAGTAGTGTGGATTTGATTGCCAAAATCATCGAAATGCACCGTATTGTGTCGTCTGCATTTATTCACATAAAGTAGTGCACAGATCTTGGTTTAAGGCTTACAACAATGGAAACTCCAAAGAAGATTTTTCTCACATGAACGGGAAAACCCAAATCGTATCTCATCCAGATACAGATGAGAGCTGCTTGTACTCGGAAAGAAGCACCGGAATGTCATCCATGCGCAGCTGGAGTTCCACAACGATATATGAGTTTGAGAACAAGGAAATAATTTTAAACAGGAAGAAAAACTTATCCAGTCCAGCAACTTTATCAGTGAGAGAAGATTGTGTTTGTGCCTTGTGGAACAACCATGTAATGTAAATTAAAAGTTTAAATCTTAGGTGGTTGTCATTAACAACGAATCAGCATGCAACTTAGGATGCCTATAAAATGAGAAAGGTGCTTGTAGGTATTGTGCAACTAATCATGTCAAGACTCAGGAGAGCATATAACGAACAATCTTTTGCTCTACATGACTCATACCTTAGAAGCATTTTGAAGGTGATAGAAACGATGAGAATATTTCCCCAAAAGATCAGACTGCAAGTCAGCCCCGGGATTTTTCCTGCAATACATAAGTGTGCCAACTGACAACTTAGAAATGAATAACTAAGATGCTTGTAATTCAAAATAGACTATTGCAACCGTTGATGACAATAAACATGAAAATAATAAGAGAGAAGGAACCGATATTCTTACAAAAGATTACGAGAAATTAGACGATGGTAATCACGAAGCAAAGGTTGGAGCTCCTTAAGTCGGATTGACCTAGGGTTAGAGGTCTTCCAATGGTCACGGACTGCCTGAATGTCCTTTTTTTTTTTAACCATGGAAAATATTGTCAGTGTACATGCAACATGCTTAATAAGATAGCAAACACTGGTGATTATAAAATACCTGTCCGTTATTAGAAACTCCATTTCCATTTAGCTCTGAGGCAAGTTCAAGAAATTCTGTGTCCTCCAGCTCATCTACAATCTCAAGAGCAGACCTGGTTAGTGATACTGAAATTTCTAGTCTCTTCTGTAACTCTGAGACGATTGATTCCCCCCCTTGCCTTTCCTGCGAAACATTTGGCGGGTCATAAAAGAAGGAAGCAAAATGCAAGGTAAAGTTTAACACGACTTGCTAATAGAAAAACAAAAATAACCATCAGAAAAAAAGAGTAATGCACAAAATGACAAAAATACAAAAGAAAAGAAAAAGGATTTCACATAGAAGATTTTTTGAGAAAAAAAGAAGGAAACTTCCAACATTGTGAGAGGAATTTCATCGAAGTTTATGAGTTTGGCATTATGTTCATATAATATACATCTTTTTTCTTCATAAAGAATGTACTGCTGTGTTTCTCTGTTATTTTTTTTGACATGATTATTATTCTAAGTTCTTATCTTTGATAAGTTGTGGCAAAGATTTGTCTACTCTTCGCTTTATGCCATTACAGTCATTATTTCATTAAATACTCTTCTAAGTTTATCCAATGCATAGCCCGTACTAAGGTCAGGATAATTATTAGATGTTCCAAGTAAAAGTTGAGATGTCCATGGGACTCGCAGTTGGTCATGTGGTGTGTGTGAGAGGCGGCTGTATTTATACCTTAAGTGTTGATTGCGCAGCATCAGTTGCCATGCCTGCATCCTGGTTTCCAGGAAGAACTTTTGGTGAAGATGGAGCTGATCGAGTTGCTATTGGATCATCTACATAAGAAGTCTGATTCAGAAGGGAATCCAGAGCAGAAGATACTGATCCATTTCTTTCTATAAAACACCCAACAAATAACAATAATTGCAAATGGTTGTCCATGTCTTGACAAGATTAAATTTTGTTTCGACAAGCAATAAAAGATGAATGGACATACTAACTTGTTGATATCAGTTCTGGATCATAGTTGAATGCAAATAGTTACATAACAGGTGTGCTCCAGAAGTGCATACAAATTAACTACGCATAAGATAGTTTCCAACTTATCCAATTGAAACTACAAATATGTAGATGGAAAATAAGCAACAGCCACAATTGAACATGAAAATGTTATACAGAAGCAAAATTCATACCTTCAGGAACCAACCACCATAGATCCCCAAATGTTGACTTCCCATCAAATCCACCAAATAGCAGATACCGTGAGCCTATACATGTCATACTGTGGTATGCTCGAGCAGGAGGAGCTTCGCTGTTAGTAGGTAAGCGCTTCCACTGGGCAGAAACTGAGCAAACAGGAATCAAGAAACTTAAAGCAATAAGTCAGGAGGCTGGCAGGAGATGAAATTTTTCAAGATATAAATGGGAGAAGATACAAGGTAATAACCAAAGGAGTTACACGAAGAAGACAACAAGGGATCCAGTATACCCATATATTTCAGTGATACATCCATATAAATGTAACTGCTTGCGCAGCTTATTTCTGTTACATGATCATATCAACCACCAGTTTGTTAAGCTATGCATCCAATTGGCCCGGTGTACAGAAACTAAAGAAAGTAAGTCCATCCATTCACGAGTATCATCCCTTTCATTTATAAAAAGAAATTTGGTAAAACTTTCTGTCGTTCAGATAGATTTAATGTCTGGACGGTATGTTTAACTGAAAGAATAGGCTTCACATACTATGCATTGAACATCACAATACACCTTATTAATGCAAAATTTTAATTTAGGGAATGCCTCAACTTCTCCAATGCTCATAAATGTGCCTACAGTGATCTAGATTCTAGAGGCTTTTTCAACCCAAGAACACATAAGGCATACATACACAGAGATAGAAACATGAATGCACTAGACGAAAGAAGAAAACAATTACTCATCAAAGCATACTCATTACTTTGCAAATCAATCCCACCATCTAGCACTGGGGAAACCTAATCATATTTCTGATGCCTAACAACAATCTTCTATGTTTTTCCCTCAAAACTCTAAATAGAAACAGATTCACAAATTTCACTAAACATCTCCATACAAAGATAATAACATAGCTACTGCATATATAATAATGATTATTAGTTTTCCCAGTGCATATATAATATAATTATCACCCACACAACTTCAACAAGTAATTTTGAGAAACACATACCCCTGTCTAAAACGATGCAATCATTATAATAAATGTCATAGCGACTCAACCAACCACCAGTTCCATGCCCTCCAAACATTAAGAGCTGAAAAGAGTGTCACAGCAGTCAGGTCCAATTACAAACAAAAATGCTTAATCAATAGAGTACACTAGAGTTAACCTAATGATGGATTTTAAATCTACTACCATGGACACAAATTAAGGTTACTAGAACGGAGAAGGGCATGCTTCCACATGCAGTAACTACTCTATAGCAACTTTGAAGTTCATAACCCACACAACTAGGTCAGCAAGCATTTTTCTTTGCATGAACGCATACATCAATAGCAGATTTCATGGTACAACCCACAAACCTAGGTCACAAACATCTTCCTTTGAATCAATCCATAAAATAGGTCAATGTACAGTGACTCTTTCGACAGAAAATATCAAAGCAGAAGAGGTTCCAAGGATATCATTACATAGTGACCTCCAGATGTGACAGTATGTCCACAACGTGGAGATGGAGCATGACCAGGAAGCTTCAATTGGGTCCATGCAGGTGCTTCATTCTCTTCCTTCCACAATAAAGAAAAAAACGAATTAAACTAAGTTGAGTTTAAGAGTTATATAGAATGTAGAGGTAGGTTGTATCTACAAAAGTATGCAAAAGAATCAGCCATCTACCTTCTTCAATAAGACCCTTCAAAGCCCACAAATCGCCCATGATTGGCCCGCCACCACCTTATATAGGTGAGAACATTTTCAATTAGACAAAGAAACTTAAAACATTCAAGCCTCAAACCTATGATCATTTTACAATAAAAAGCCAAACATAAGTTTAAAATAAACCCATGCAATCTCATAGAGGAAAGAAGAAAGAAAAAGAAAAGAGTATATAATTAATTCATAAGATAGCCAGAACATAATCCTCATGGAAATGTACAATCACTCTCTCTCTCATTTTACTTCTAACCAATCATATGGAACATGAGAAGCTAAAAAAAACATGTGCTCAGCTTGTTAAAAAGAAAGAATGGATCTCTTACGGATCAATTAAAAACATCTCTTCCATTCTGTTGGTTATAATTGCTTATTTGTGAGCAGTTAATTACTATGGAGAAAAGTTCAAATGATTTTCTGGTCACCACTAAAATAGAAAGAAGTCAAGAACTCACAGTAACAGTACTCAATACGAAAACTAATCATTATATGGGGATGGTTTTGCTGTTTTACCTCTGCCACCATAGACAAGCAATCGTTTCTCAACCATGGTAGCTGTATGGCCACATCTAGGAGGAGGCAATGTTCCAGTGACTGAAAGCTCCATCCACTCAAGGGACACTATTTAAAGAAAAACACTTGTGTCACAACAATGACATTTGAAAAGGCCAAAGAGATCCCAAGCTACAGAGCACCATTACTTACTTGTGTCCATAACATAGACATCTGACAACCACTTCTTGCCATCCCAGCCTCCATACCTACAGGAAAGAAATCTTGATAAGAATCTTATCATTGACAAAATCCTATACAATGATGGCACATGAATTAAGAAATCTACACTCACAAAACAATTTTCCGGTTTCCAATAGATGATGCTGCAGCGAAATCCCTTGGTGAGGGTAAGTCACCAAAACTGGTCAGTTCTGACCATTGCCATATATCTGAGCAAACATATAACCTATTAATTATTAAAAGATCCAAGAAAAAAATGGTCTAATAATTATTACTTTGACAAGATATTCAGTTACAATTCAAGCAAGTCTGATGAATATGTGTGAGGAGCATTATTTTAGTTATTTTATTTTCTCGGGGCATACTAGACTATAAACAAGACATACTATACTAGATGTTAATAATGGTTACCTGTATCTAGAACCCAGAAATCACCCAACCTGGAGATCCAACTTTGTCATTGAAGAATGTCCATAATATGTACAGAACCATAAAGCTCACAGTCACATAAGTACATACCGTTTACTACCAGACCGACCACCAAAAATGAACATATGACAATCAATTGACACAGCAACATGAAATGCGCGAGGGGTAGGGCCCACTTGTCCATTAGACTCACTCCCAGTGCACTCAGGCCGAAACCACAGTTTATTTTCTGAAACAACAAAGAATCTCAGAACTGGTTGATGGTAACAGTAATACTTGTGTTCCAAACACAACCATTGTTTCCATACAACAAAACTAGCCTTGGGAAGATGAAACAAACTTCACAAAAGAACAACAGTTCATCAAATGACCAAAAAGACAATAACGGGCGGTCATGGAAGACCCAAAATGGTGGCTGACAATAGAAACAAAAAGAAGGCAAGACATGGAAAGGATACCGAGATCATATACAGCAATATCGCTGAGAAATTTCTTGTCGAGGAGTCCTCCAAACACGATCAGCTTGGATTTTCCAACGAGGACAGCGGTGTGCCCACTGCGAAATCACAAAATCAAAATAAAAGAAAACTTTGATCACCAACCCAAAATCGAATGGCCAAAGCATGTAAAGTACCTGCGGGGCTGGGGGATAGGGGTAGATCCAGCAGTAAAATCAGAAGGAGTGGCTCTCACCCAGAAATGCATTCTTCCTTCGTCTTTTCTGTGCAAAATCTGCTCACGCCTTCTTCTCCAAACTTTAACTAACAGTTCAGGTTCAACTGTTTAGCGGAAAAAAAACACACACACACACACACAACGTTGTTGGGTTGTTGACTCTAGCACGGTTAGTGGGCTTAATGGCCCGCCCGTTCTCAATCACTGGCCCAAATCGACCTGGACAAACTCTGGCCCAACTTTAGAACTAATAATAATATTTCATCTGGATTGGAAGCCGTGCATTACTAATTAAGAAATTCTTGGCAAACAAACCGTCTTCACGTTTTGTCGACCAATGAAAAAGCACTATTACATGACAGCGGTCCGTAACTGAACTGAGTATGTGGAGAAAAAAGAAAAAATAAAAACATTATTTACATAATTACATGTAGAAGATTATTACATTACAAAAAATTATATGACAAAATGGATGATTCTACCATAGATTTACCGTAGAAATCAGTTCCTGCCAAAATAGACTAGGAGATAAAAAAAATTATTTATAAAATAATAGCTCTATCGTGTCCTTTTTACGTGCATTATTACAAGAAGAGAGAAGAAAGTGGGTTAGGTTTTTCAATCAATCAATCCCTCCTCACCAAGTCCGGGACCCATGTTCCCTCCCCCACTTGGAATCCTCACTTCCACTCACGTTTCCTCCTAATTTGTCCTCCGAATCTGTTCTTTACTAAAGCATAAACCAAAAACCAACATTTTTTTTTCCAATAAAAGGAAGAAAAGCATCAAAGATTGGGTCTTTTCCTGCTGTTTTATGCTCTTGTTACTGTAGAGGGATTAGAAACAGAGAGAGAGATGGAGATGGAGATGGAGATGGGGATGCGGAAGGAGAAGCAAGGGAGTCTCCCTTTGAAATCCAGCACCAGGTTTCGACTCATTTCTGTTACCCTCTTGTTTATGATAATCTTGGGCACCTCGTTTGCCTCCTGGCTGTTCAAATCCCACCCATCAGCATCCTCTCTTTTACAAGAAACAAACTTGGGTCTGTTGTTTACGTTACAGAATGGGTCTAAAATGGGATCCAAAAGTTTACCCAAAGAAATTGAAGGGAAGGATGGAAATAATGAGGATGAGGAGGAGATTAGAAGTAGTGGAAAAAATAGAAATGGATGCGATGTCACAAAAGGGATGTGGGTACATGATGAAAGCTACCCTCTTTACACCAATAACTCATGTCCTTTCATTGAAGAACCTTTCAATTGTGTAGACAACGGAAGAATGGATCAAGATTACTTGAAATGGAGATGGCAACCTCAAGACTGCGACTTCCCAAGGTTCAATGCACAAGAAATGCTGGGGTTGATGAGAGGGAAAAGGTTGCTTTTTGTCGGGGATTCAATTAATAGGAATCAATGGGAATCCATGCTCTGTCTGTTAGCAACCGGAGTGATGGAAAATCCTGTCGAGGCTCGCCGGCAGGGAAAGATGAGAAGTCTTCAGGGGAAAGGCCGTCGAGGTATCTGGTTTCTGGTAAGGATTTTTTCCTTAGCCCTTTAATAATAATAATAATCTTTAGTAAGTGAATTGGTTAATTATACTTATATGGTTTTTGTAGGATTATAATTGTTCAGTTGAGTTTACTCAAAGCCATTTCCTGATTGGTGAGGGGATAACAAGAATAAAAGATGAGGAGGAATGGGTAGAGACGAGGCAGATTGATACCATCGATCCCAGCTCCTCCTGGTGGAGAGAGGCTGATATCCTTGTCTTCAACACTGGACATTGGTGGAACAATCACAAAACAAGATCTGGGTCAGCCACTCGCTTAATTAATTTATTCAATCTGCTCTGTAAGATACGGTTCCAGCATGGTCAGGCTCTCGTTAATCTATTTGCCTGTAAATTACTACTGTGTATACAGGATCAACTTCTTCCAAGAAGGAAACCATGTCCATCCCCAGCTAGACCTCTTTAAAGCTTTTACAACTTCTTTGATGACTTGGTCAAGATGGATTGACAAAAATATCAATCCAAACAGGACTCGAGTCTTTTTCCAAAGTATAACACCCATCCATTTCAGGTACTCTGTTATAAATGATAAAACCCTAAACATATATGTCCTAATCAGCACTATTAACCAGTACTCTGTAGTCTCTACTAGCTAATTGTGACCCCTTTCATGTGAAATGCAGAGGTGGTGAGTGGAACTCGGGCGGACATTGCCACGAAGCTACTCAACCCCTGAACGAATCGTCCACCCAAAACTATAACACGTGGAATACTATTGTAACCGATATCATCAAGAACATGAAAACTCCTGTAACTTTCTTGAATGTAACAAGTTTGACAGGATACAGAGCAGATGCTCACCCATCTCTGTATTCTAAGAAAAACAGCAAGGAATCAAGCAGTACTGTGCGTATTCAAGATTGCGGTCATTGGTGTCTTCCTGGTGTACCTGATACCTGGAATCAAATCTTGTATTTTCACTTCCAATCTACAGTACACACAAATCACCTCTCTTCTCTTTATGCTACACTTATGTAAGTTTTACATCTGCGTATATACTACTTTTAGTTAGTCTTTTTCAATGTCTTAGCCTCTTAGGCTGCCACACAGAATGGACTAGGCCTAGGAGCCTTTAATTTACTAAGCTGCTCCAAAATTAGCCCCACTAATTTCTTTCTTAAACCTCCTTGAACTTTATGTTCTTTTTTTCAAAAATTAAATGAAATATGCAGATATTTTTGCATTATGATCATTTACGAATTTTAACAGTTTTTAATTTTAATTAAAATAGTATCAAATTGTAATTATTCTTTTCCTTTTCAATAAATAGCCAAAGTTATATAGATAGATTAGAGTAGGTGAACTGTTCTTTTTAAATAAAATATAGGAAGTTGTATTAAAATAAGAGGAAACAAAACAATTCCTTATAAATGATTAAATGAACAATTAAAATTAAAAGACTCGTTAACTTTAAGCTATCAAATAACAATTTTGGAACAGTGAAAATGTGACATGGTGATAAGAGTGCATCCGATGGTTGTAGTTAAATTTGTGTGATATTGTCCATTCCTACTTGTGACAAAACACGAGTAAGTATTCGAGTTCGAGTTTTACTTTTATCTATTAAGGAAATTGACGTCATTTAATTTAAGGATTTTGCTATTAATGCAATTGGCAATGGGCATTCAAATGAAACCTAACGTACGGTAATGAATGTAGTAATTATCAAAGTTTCCAATTTTAATAACTAAAACGTACAGTATTTCGAGTGCCTGCAATGGAAAGAATAACAGCTGCTACAATATTTACGGATATTTTACAGAATTTTACCTTTGATTGAAGGAGGAAATCTTGGGGAATCCTTCCTTAATGAGTATCAACAATTTATATATTGGTAACATTTGATCTGTTTTTTGAATCTTGTTTTCATTTAATTGTATTCGACCACTCAAAGATTTAACCTATAGCTAGCTAATCTATGATAGGTTGGTCATGTTTATAAGGACATGCAGAGTCGCCAACTAAATCATCCCTACTAAATCCTCAATCCCACCAATGTCTCCCCCCTACTTTGTGCAGCAAATCTTTTAAATTACCTACTCAACAAGATTGATTTTCCTAGCCATATAAGATTTGGGCTGTTCTTCATTTTCTGTTACCGTTTTGTTCTTGTGATCCTGTGATCGATCGGATCGAATTAAAAGCAGAGATGGAGAGGCAAGGAAGTTTGGTTCTCAAGTTCAAAAGCACCCGATTCCGAGTGATTTCTATTAGCCTTTTGTTTTTTATATTCTTGGTCACTTCTTTTGCTTCCTCTCTATTCAAATACCAACCTTCTGCTGCTTTGTCCCAAACTACGATACAGAATATTCGGACTGAAAAGGTTCTGTATGACAAAGGCGACAAGCTGGATTATCAAACTAAAGTCCCAAAAAAGGAAGAGAATGATGGAACTGTGAATGGTCAGAGAAAAAACAGAGAAGTTTCAACTGATGATCATCATCATCATGAGGAGGCGATTAGTAGAAAGAATAGTACTACTCATTATGGAGTCAGAAGAGGATGTGATGTTACCAAAGGGTTTTGGGTATTTGATGAAAATTACCCTCTTTATTATACCAATGGCTCATGCCCTTTTATCGAAGAAAAATTCGATTGCTTACAAAACGGGAGATTGGATCAAGATTACTTGAAGTGGAGATGGCAACCTCAGGACTGCGACATCCCAAGGTACCGTTTATCTTATAGGCGTGGCCTTTTTTAGCATGGTTTGCAGAATGTTTATTACTAGAACAGTATATGGTAGTGATTCTTATTTCTGAGGCCAATTAGTTAGTTTGAGTTTTTGAGTACAGGTTTGATGCACAAGCAATGCTAGATTTGATTAGAGGGAAAAGGTTGGTGTTTGTTGGCGATTCACTGGATAGGAATCAATGGGGATCCCTGGTTTGTATGTTAGCAGTAGGAATAACGGAAGACCATGAGGAGTTGCGCCGAAGCCGGAAGATTGAAAGGATTAGAGGGGGAGATTGGCTTGGTGTCCGGTTTGTGGTAATAATTGTGTCATACAAAGTTTTGCTGATCAATTGCTTGCTTCATTTGTTGGAAATTTTAAGATTTAAACCTAAATTAAAGATTTTTTGTGTTGTTGTTGTTGGTAGGATTACAATTGCACAGTTGAGTTCACGATTAGCTATTTCTTAGTTAATGAGGGGAAAGCCAGAGTAAATAAGGAATGGGTGGTGACCAGGCAAATTGATACAATTGATTCCAGCTCTTCCAGGTGGAAAGAAGCTGATTTCCTCATCTTCAACACCGGACACTGGTGGAACAATGTCAAAACAAGATCTGGGTCCGCTACATTATTCTACTCTCTTTTCATTTTGTCCTAATAGACCGAGATAAGATTCGAATCTCCGTTAACCATTACTATGTACGTATGCATTACAGAATCAACTTTTTCCAAGAAGGAAACCATCTCCACCCCAAGCTTGATCCCTTTTCGGCTCTTAGAAGTGCTATCAAAACTTGGTCAAAATGGATTGACAAGAATATTAATCCAAAAAAGACTCAGGTATTTTTCCAAAGTATGACACCCGTCCATTTCAGGTACTCTTATCTATCTGACTCTGATCATGCACATCATCATCTAATCTATGTCATCTGTATTATCATTAGATTTTGAACACTCACTAATTGTTAAGTAATTGTGACAGTGGTGGTAAGTGGAATACAGGCGGACGTTGTGACCAATTCACTCAGCCCCTGAACGAATCTTCACCTTCAACTCGAAACTATGATAAGTGGAATGCCGTGTTTAGAGATGTGATCAAGCATATGAAAACCTCTGTAACTTTCTTTGATATAACAACTTTGACAGGATACAGAGCAGATGCACATCCATCTCTGTATAATAAGAAGAACACGAACGATCCTGCACAATCATCAAACAGTATTCAAGATTGCGGTCATTGGTGTCTTCCTGGTGTTCCAGATACTTGGAATCAGTTACTGTATTTTCACTTGCAATCTACAGCAGCCGCCCTCTATGATGCTTAACTAAGGTTCAATGCTCTCCAGTGGGGAGAGAGATTCGTCTACTCTTAATTCAACTCTCGAGTTTAAGTCAGAGGAATATAGCAAATTATATTGTAAAAATCATCCGGTTTATAGTCCGATAATGTTGAAACGAAATTATCTCATTTCAAGAATGACCCTAAAGAGCAAAGAAAAAAGGGTGAGGAATGGTTTCCGACTCGAGTACAGCTTGTTATGAACTCTCCATTGTCATTAGTTTGGGGGGATGATAGTAACCGATCAAACCAATTCTATTTACTTTTCCAAAATTAAAAATTAGTGAATTTCAATTTTAATATGATTCGTCTCTTTTTAAAAAAAAAATTGTTATATTATTCTGTTATATTAAATTAATAAATTGATAAAAAAATTAATTTTTTATAGTCATTTTGAAAATTTTCTTTTCATTTTGTTTGGTAATGAATCTACTTAAATTTTTTTTTTTTTCATAATGAATTACTATCTCATTTTTAACCATCTATTAAAAAAATTATAATATCTTGGCATCTACTATATTACTTTTTGTTAGTGCTACATGTACTAATATTTTTACAAACTATTTTACTAATTATGTACATTCATTTATTTATTTATTTAATGATTATTTATATAAATAAAAATTTAATTTAATTTAATTAGGAAGAGATAAATTTAATTATTAATTTATTAATATATGTAAAAATGTTAGTAATAGAATATTAGTACGGTAGAAACTCTATAAAATAATACACTTGGGACGACCAAAATTTATTAATTAATCGATAAATTAATAATTAATAATTTATATATTAATTAATATTTTATTAATTTATAGTAAAATACTTAGTTTACAAACACCTTTCAAGCTTCCACTTACTGTAATTATTGTATACAGTGCATGTACTGTACGAAGCTATTAAAGCGGCAATCACATTGAACAATTTCTTGTTGAGCTATGAGAAAACAACACCAGAAGTTCTTACCATGCTAAGGAAAATTAGAGACGACATTCAAGGGGAAATTGATTTCAACAAAAAACAAAAGACAATTGAGTCATTTTTCAAGAAACCTTCATAAATCATTCATGTAATATGCTATATATAAGGAATTATTAATTTATATTTTATATGGGGTCTAAAGAAATTATCAAAAATGTATTATCTTATAATTTTAGCGAATTATTAATTTAGCACCCTATTCTCGAGTCGGGACCGGCCAAAAATATTATCTTAGAGAGTTTATTAAATAATCGAGTATTAATTTATCGAGTTTCTACTGTATATCTAGCAGGAAAATTACATGGTGGACATTATATTTACTCCATCCAGCATTATTCCTTTTTTCTAATGTCTCATGTGAACTCACATTTTCCACATCAGCAAATTTCGGAAAAATAGAAAATGACTTAGAAAAATAAGAAAAGAAAGATAAAAAATAGGGAGAGAACAAAAATAGAAAAATTACTAACATTGATTGTGGTCGAATAGTAAAAAAATTGTTCACATTTAACCAAAATTTCGAATTCGAATCCGAATTTTAAAAAATGAGAAAATCATCCTGCAAGAATCATGACTCACTACCCATTTGGGCTCGACAAAACTCGAAGGGATGGGCGAGCTAAAAAAAAGGAAAATTTTTGAATTTTTTTAAAATTCATATCATCAAGAGAAGGAAAAAATCGAACAAAAAATATACAAGAGAGGAACCAGCTGGTGTGTATGTAGTAAGTATGTACTGTCAAACTTTTCCTGATACTAATCAGTAATCTCTTTGTTTTCATAAAAGAAAATAGAGAAAGAAAAGAGTTAAGAAAATGTGGAAAGGAAAATAAAAAAAACACGTTAAAGTATCGTGCAATATTCTCCACACCCTCTCTCCCTCTCTCATATATATATATGGTTTAATTCCTATCTCACACACCAAATTAACAGACGGCGGCGGCGACAACGGCAACGGCGACACCAGCACCGCCATCATGATCGCCACTCCTTCTCGCTGATATAACTCGGCATCACCCCTCGATCTCATATTCCCAAATGTTGAAAACTCTAGGCACAAATCAATGCACAGAAATATCTGACTAGTTTACTTATTCATGTGAAACAAACAGATGGCTTATATAAGCCTTACAAATGAGATAAAATAGCAAAACAAACAAACCACGTTTAACTGCTTCTAGTTAACGTACGTGATAAGTAGCTAAAGACTCTACCTACATATCCTAATTAATAGGATTTATTAACTGAATCAGTTTTGACAACTTCAACTATAACTCAAACAACCCAACACCAAATCCCAATAAATCCGTCATCGCTCTCACTCTCACTCTCAGCACCAGCAGTAGTACTCGATCGTTTTCAATTTCAACCGTGCGTGTGGTACGGGTACCTATACTACCAAGCTGTCGAGCTAGATCACTGACGGTCAGTATTTCCTTTTCATTCCCGTAACAACATGTAAATTGTAATGCCGGCAGCGGGTTTTCGTTCTCTGCTTGTTTTTTATTTAATTATGAGTTTCAAAAGCGTTCTAGATAGTCTCATTCTTAAGCAGTAATTAATGTTTGTTTGCTATTGTTTCCTTTGATGCCAAATCCCCCCAAGTCTTTTTGATTTCCTTCGTTGGGGTGCACTGCGGATTAGCTGCTATTTAAAGCCCATTGGCAAGTCATATTTTTTTAAGCCAAACCCGGCCCGGCCCACCTTGTCAAAGTATATATACATTAGTACTTAGTAGGATGATTTATCTTTGTTGTTGCTGTTTGTTGGGTCAGAATTCAGAAACAAGAAATAGGTGAGATGGAGAGATGGAAGGAAACGATTCAAGCTTCCTGTGGCAAAGTGAGGAGATGTCCAGGGTTGGTATGGCGGACAATGTGGGAAGTGGGTCATGATGATCCAAGAAGAGCAGTTCATTCTATGAAAGTGGGCGTAGCTTTGACACTTGTCTCATTCTTGTATTTCTTGGAGCCATTGTTTAAAGGGGTTGGCCAAAATGCTACTTACGCTGCCATCACCGTTGTTATTGCGCTAGACTACAATGCAGGTCATGGTCATCAACTGTTCTCTAATTTAAGTCATTAAAAGTTTGAATCTTCTAGCTTCTAATAGTTGTTTTTGATTGAATGGTTATGGATGCAGGGGCAACTCTGCTTAAAGGACTGAACATAGGAATAGGGTCTTTGCTTTCTGGATCATTGGCATTTCTCATCCAGTACATTGCAGAGAAAACTGCCAGTGTAGGTCGAGCTGTTTTCATTGGAGTTGCAGTCTTCCTCATCGGTAATTCTACCCATAATCTTTTACCACTTCCAGTTACTAGCCCTGCCTTTAAGAAGTTTAAAATGGTCAATATTAGTTCCTTTACTAAATGGACAGCCATATAAACTTTGTGTTTGTGGATGGAACCTGCGTCATTACTTGTGCTTTTCAGTTTTTCTTATTCATTTCATACTTTTAATTCGGCAGGAACTGCATCCACTTATGTAAGGTTCATTCCTAGTATGAAGAAGAATTTTGACCTTGCTGTTCTCTTCTTCCTCATAACTTTTGATCGGATAACTTTGTCAAGCTATCGTGTTACTGAAGTAAAGAACATAGCACTACAGGTCCTCTACTCTGTTGCCATCGGATGTGCTATCTGCCTGCTCATGACTCTTTTCATATTCCCAATTTGGTCAGGAGAAGACCTCCACAAGTCCACTATCCACAAGCTTGAAGGACTAAGTAAATCTATACAAGGTACGCAGCATCGACACACTTTTGTCCTTTTCTGTTCTATTTAACTGTCAGCTTAGTAGGACAAGTTTCGATCTTGCAGCTTGTGCTGATGAATATTTCAGTGATGCTGAAAAAGAAGAGACAGCAGTCGATACATCATCTGTTGATGAAGATCCTATCTATGTCAGTTATAAAGAAGTTATGGACTCAAAGTCACAAGATGAAACTTTAGTAAGTTCTTGAATTTTATGTGCGCGTGTACCTGTGTGTGTATACATTGGAGGAGTATTGTTAACCATTTTCTTTGTAAATAATTTTGAGTTTGATGTTGCATATCTAGGCATTTCATGCGAGTTGGGAGCCAAGGCATTCAAGACACTGTAGATACCCTTGGCAGCAGTATGTCAAAGTAGGAGCTGCTCTTCGCCAGTTTGGTTACACGGTTGTAGCCCTACATGGATGTTTGAAAGCTGAAATTAAGGTATATATTCCTAACTCCAAATAGGATCATAATAAGTTAACTTATATTATTTGATCAGTTTTTACTTTTAGTTGTTCTAATATATATACTTTGGATATCATTTCTTGTTAGTTAGAGCCCAAAGTGTTGTTGCGCCTTCTTCAGGGATCCATGTCTTCGCGTAGCAATTGAAGAATCAAAAGCATTAATGGTACTTGCTAACTGCATGAGGAACCGGTGTCATTGCTCACCTGAGATTTTATCTGATCATCTCCACA
Source organism: Viola odorata (assembly GCA_963691705.1). Lineage (NCBI taxonomy): Eukaryota > Viridiplantae > Streptophyta > Magnoliopsida > Malpighiales > Violaceae > Viola > Viola odorata. The sequence continues at coordinate 64,822,143 of OY829543.1, read as the reverse complement.
AGGCCTTGCTAGAGCTCAACATTGCTCTAAAATCTAAACCAACACTTTTTCTAGGCTCCTCCAACGATACTCAAACACTAGCTGCAGGTGGTTCATGCGGTTCATGTGGTGAGGCAAAGGATGAAAAGAGTACTGCTGCTTACAATGCAGTCTCCATGTCAAGCTCGAATATGACTGACACATGTGTGTCTCAGAAAGAAGCAGTTAAGAGGAATAATAACAAGAATGACAATAAGGGAATTGCAATTACAAGGCCACAATTGAGCAAGATTTCAATGACAAGTCTGGAGTTTGCAGAGGCGCTTCCTTTTGCTGCATTTGCACATTTGCTGGTGGAGTCGGTTGCAAGGCTAGACAAGGTTATCGAGGAAGTAGAAGAATTATGTAGGATGGCACACTTCAAAGAGTACCAGTCGGGCAGTGAATGTGAAAGTGATGAAGTTGTTCGGCTGGATATTATTGAAATACCAAAGGGAAAAGTAAATGTTGTCGGGAATCATTTGCCTTCTCCAATTGGGGCTGCTGCTTGATTGATATGATGCCTGATCGAGGATATGATAGACTTTTTCATCACCATGTTTGATGTTCCTTCCACTTTGTCATTCATTCTCTTACTTTTTTGAGACTAATGTTTGAGATCTTTGAAAATGGAGGTCTCCCCTGAATGCAGTTTAGCGATGTACATTTTAGGGGTTCAAGGATTTGTGAAATAAAAGGGTTTTCTTCAGACAATGATCAGGTAGGTACACACACACTGTATTCAGTTTCATGTATATCTTTCCCCAGAAACTTTATAAAACGTTTCCGAATAACAAACTGAACAGGAGGCTTAATAAGATTTTTCACCTCTACTACTCTTATAAAACGTTTCCGAATAACACTTTGCATTAAATTATGTATTTGCAGATTTTTGTTTTCAGAAGAATATTCATTTTTTAATTAATAAAAACTTATAAAAAGAGAGGTAATTAAATTTATGCATGGCTTTTGATTCATTCCGTCCAATAACATGGATGTTGTGTATGGTCAAAGTCAAATGGAGAAAGAAGGACTGGACCATCTAGTAAATCGTTTTGGTGTGTTTGACTATTTTGTTTGTTTATACTAATTTTGGTATTGATATTTTAGAAATGTTTAATATACTTGACACAGTTTTTGTTGATTTCACAAAGATAAAGCAATTCATCTACTACCATTCCGAAATTTTGCATGACTCGTCGTTTTTATATGTTTCAGCTTTCAAGTTTGAGGTTGGAGTCGTTCGACTCGGCTCTTGTGCGCGAGTATTTATTAAAATCTTAGTAAGATGTAGTGCCAAGTCAAAAACATAACCAGCAGCCTTCTTATTATTTTCTATTTTAATTGCCTTCTTTCTTTTTATATGCTCTAAAATCATATGTTTAATGATTTTCTTAAATAAAGATTCCGAATAGGTTAAATTTTATTTTTCAGTTAACAAATAAATAATTAAATAAACTAACTAATTAATTTAAGAGATCAGTGAAGATTTGGTTGTAAATATTTTATGGGATGGAACAGTGAGATTATATTAATATAATTTAAACATAGTCGAAGATAATTTTTCGAGAATCAATTTTTTTGTTTTTTTTATTCGAAACTTAAAATTTAAATTAATGGTCAACTTTTTAATTAATAATAATATACTATAAAAACCCCGAAATATATTCAACTATTATAATTTTCACAAAAAAAATGTAAGTGACTAAGTGGTACTCACAAATAATGATAAATAATAGTATAGCTTTCACTATTTTGTAATTAAGGAAAAAAGAAAGAAAGGAAACAGTGATGACCGAAGACATGGATGAAGATAGCGATGGTCCCATTTGCATCCCATCTGTTTGTTCAAATGAAATGGTCCATCACTTACAACAAAGAAGCTTCTTTGTTCATTCCCAATAAAGAAGCGACCCAAACCCAAAATCTATCTCATTAGTTAGTGAAACTAAAAAGTCCCCATTTCCCATTGCCATTTGCCTTTCAATTCAATCATGGAGTTTTCTTTCCCCATATTCATCTCCATCTCCATCTCCATCTCTCTCAAATAGTAAATTAAATTATTCCCTTTTCCCCAAATTCCCTCATTCTTGCTCCCATTCCTCGTCTTAGCTTCATTATTGTGTGAATCGCACTCATGGGTTTGTTTCTTTTAAGCTCATGACCTATCTGTTTGCTTCTTAAATTACTGTTCTTTTATCCCTATTTCACCTTTTTTTTCCTTTTTTTGTTTTGTTTACAGAAGCTAGCTTTTGAAGTTGGAATTGTGTGGATATAGTTGATTTGGGTGTACCTTCCACGTATATGAATATTTCTGATCAAGAGGAGCAGGATCAGAGGTAAATCCATCCGTATATTTTACTTTCAATTTTTTTTTTTAATCGAGGTTGAGTTTTTATGGATTCCATGTTCTTTTTTTGGTTCCTTTTTTCCTATGATTGTGTTTGTATTGATTGATTGTTGCTTTTCCTACTATATCAGTAATTGGACTTGGACTCTATTGCTTTTCCTTATTTTTGGTCATTCGGTAAACAATTTGGGGGGAAAATAGGAATCTTGATTTCAAAGTTAATGCCTTGTATCACATAAAATGGTTTCAATAACAGGCACTTTCTGTTTGGATTGACTTGCTTTCATATGATTTGATTGCTGAGAAAACTGGAGAAAATGAATGAATTTTACAGGGAATTACTGATAGATTGTCAGATTGTGAGAAGTGAACTAGTATGTGTTTGCCTAGTGACTTAATTGTGGTGGAAGTCTGTATTTTTCCCGAAGAAAATGACTACAAAGTCTCTCTCCCCCCTCTTCTTATGTTTACTCTCCCTGCAAATAGGAGAGTTATCATCTCCCTTACGTCCCTTCGATATGGGAATGGTGATTAGTGAAACATGTTGGATTCAATTTCAGATTGGGAGCTGTAGACAAAAAATAAGTTTGGAGAATTCTTAGCCTTCTTTTAGAATTTAGTATGGACTGCTTGTTTTAGACTAGCAGTTCTTATTGCACATAGATATGTGTTTCTACTGTATCGTGTTGGATATAAGCCTTGAGATTGGGTAATCTTGAGTCACTAGGTATTGGATGCCTATTAAATAGGTTGCGGTTTCAGGTTCAACTCTTTGTAACACCCAAATAAATAACATAGACTGATTATGTCAGAGGTGGGGTGATGTTCATTTCTTATTATTTTCCCCAGGAGAGGTTGTGGCATGGAGGATTCCACAGCAATGACAGTTGAATTCCTTCGCGCACGGCTGCTTTCTGAAAGATCAGTGTCAAAAAGTGCAAGACAGAGAGCTGATGAACTAGCAAGGAGGGTATGTTTAATATGATTTATGTCTTAGTTTGTGGTTCCAACAAGTGCTCTCTATTTCTCTCTCTGTAGATCCTCCTTTTGTTTTACGATGTTGCTTTTGTATGCATATCAGGTAGCAGAACTGGAGGAGCAGCTAAGATTTGTGTCTCTACAGAGAATGAAGGCTGAAAAGGCTACGGCAGATGTCCTTGCTATTCTGGAGAGCAATGGGATGAGTGATGTTTCTGAGACATTCGATTCGGATTCTGATCAGGATAGCCCCTGTGAATCTAAAGTGGGTCACAGGTCTACTAAAGAAGAGGAAAATTGTGTCAGTTCAAACATGAGAAGAATTGAATCAGAATCAGGTTCCGACTTTGACTTTCCCACAGTGCATGGTAGAAGCTTGTCTTGGAGAGGTCGCAGAGATAGTCCTCGTTCTCTTGATAAATTTAAGGATCCGTCTCTAAGAAGAAGGAGCAGTTTTGCATCCACTGGTTCTTCACCAAGACACCGGTCAGGCAAATCATGCCGCCGAATAAGATGCAACGGATCAAGGTTATCCCTTAACTAGGTTTCTGATTTCTTCTGTGAATTGTTATAAACTTGTGATTAATGTTTTGTTATTTTCCCACATTTTTAGCTAAGGAATCAAGTATTTAGATTATGCAACCGTCCATTTCTAACACCTATTCAAAAATGCCGTGATACTATGAGTGGTGTAAGTGTTGGATAAGTGTCATCTTCAGGAAATAAACATCCTGTTAGTTTTGTTCTAGTAATTAAACCATATCCTGCTACTGATATATATATGTGTGTTTTTACATTGAAGTATCCATAATTATTAGTTGTGAATCACTCTATCCATGTACATCATTATTAATTTATCAGTTTGTTTATGCTGCCAGATCTGGAGATGAGGAATGTAAAGCCAATCTAGGCAAGGCTGATACACCAGAAAATGAAGCTGCTGCCATTTTAGAAGATTTTCCTAATTTCTCAAATATTGCATCTGGGAGCTTGGAAGGAGTTGGAGAAACAGGGGGAGATAAAGCCTTAGTGGCAGAGCGGCCACTGTCAAGCCATGTAGAAAATGGACAAAATGCTAGTAATAATGAGCTTGATTTTAATGGATATAGAAGCAAAGACATGGAAAAGGCACTTGAACATCAAGCACAACTTATTGATCGATATGAAGAAATGGAGAAGGCGCAAAGAGAGTGGGAAGAGAAATTCAGAGAGACTAATGGGGGAACACCGGTATGCTTAATTTCACTCTCCATTACTCTTTGTTATGGATTGCTTTTACGGTTGGCAGCAGACCACAAGGCACTCACACACTAGTTAACATTATTTTTTCCTTTTTCTTTTGTTAAAGAAATATTGACTAGTTCTTCAAATAAATGCTCTCTTGAACTAGTTAGTGCATACTCAATTGGAAGCATATTCTCACTGATTAAGTATCTTATCACTTGAAGACACTCTAACTTCCTTTATCTTGGTGTTGATCTATGATTGATCGGCTCAATTGAGCTGGCTTGGTATTTCCTTTTGGTTTCTTATAAATAGTTACAGTAAGTACCAGTTACCGAAGAGTATAACAGCTATCTAATCTGCTTATTTGTAGCACACAAACATAGTATGCATCATTTTGGACCACTCAGTTGATAAAAAATACCAAATAATTAGCCAGGTTTCAGTTCTGGAAAGGAAGATAAGAAAAGACGTATTGATAGAAAAATGTAACAGCAAAGGGGTTTTCATTTTGAAGATGTAACATTTGTAATGCAACTCAACATTTGAAAGTTCCTGAGCTGTGGTGTAACTTCTGGAGAGAAAGATATAAAACATTGGGAAAACAAGAGAAATATCCTTGAACTATTACTTATTCTTGTATTTCCTGTTAAGGTACTGAATTCTGCAATATGCTTCTTGAACTACCATTAACGTTTTCAATGCTGACCCTATACTAATCCTGCGTTTGGTTGTTAACTAAACGTATTAGCAATAGCATTCCCCTGGATGGAATTACAATTTTCTTACATATGACTGAATGGCGGGAGGACTTTGTCCTTTCTTCCTTTGAATAACAAATAATTAACTTATTCGATGATTGAAGTCCTTAGGAAAAAAAAAGTTGTGGGATTTGCAATATCCTAAAACTGGCTTTGTGATGTTTTCTTTCTTTCTTTCTTTTTCCCCAGAAGAGGGTGTTTGTGTTTGTGTCTGTGTATCTGTGTGAGCTTCAGAGTAAACTCCATGCTGTTAAATCCTAACTTTTGCATCTATTTTTAGGATTCTTGTGATCCTGGGAACCGCTCAGATGTAACAGAGGAAGGCTATGAGATTAAGAAGCACACTCCTGTTGCCCCTGCCAACCCGAACACCAAGATGGCCAAGTCAGAAGAAGATATGCCCGACATTCAGCCCCATGGTATTCCACATGCTGAAGTGGTATCTTCACAGGGACGAGAGATTGGTGGTAGCACACCTGCTGAAATGCCAACTAAAGATTTTGCTTTCCCTGTGGGAAACGGAAAGCCGTATCAAGAGAGCATTAAAGGACATTACCATCAACCTTTGCTGAGCTCGCACCACAATCAACATTCATCCATGCCACGTTATTGCTCTGGGACCCAGTCTTCAGTCTACGCTCAGTCAAATGCAGGCAGCAGTTTCAGCAAAGACAAGCTCTGCGGGAGCCAAAATGAAAGCCATTCACTGGTGCCGTACAAAGTGCCGGACAGATTAGATGGTGTGCTTGAGGCACTTAAACAAGCAAGAAAATCCCTACAAGAGAAACTGAGCCCATTGCCATTAGAGGAAGGTGGGTATGTTGGAAGATGTATGGAACCCTCTGTTCCGAATACAGTAGTGCCAAAGGATAGACTAGAGGTTCCTGTTGGATGCGTTGGACTTTTCAGACTACCTACTGATCTTTCTGTTGAAGGGAATAGTCGAGTAACTTTACCTGGTTCAAGCACTCAATTAAGTTTGGCAAACTATTATCCTGAAGTAGGAATTCCACAAGAGGTTGGTAGTCGATTTGTCAGGACGCCCTACATGGAGTCAAGACCAAGCATTCCTGCGGCGGGTCAATTTTGCAGCAGCCGGTATGTGGAATGTGGTCAAAGGATCTCTAGTCAGAGGCCATATGTTGATCCTCAGATGGATACGACTATGTGGAGTTCGAGTAGGTATACCTATCCCACTTATCCCCTCAATTCCTCTCACCAAGAGCTGATGCAACAAACGCGTAGCAGTACTAGAGAAGGATTCCCGACGTTCCTTCCAGGTAGAACAGCTGGGATTTCTCAGGCGGATCGTTTTTTGCTGTCTAACAATGATAGTAATCCAAACTTGTATAGGTAGCAGCTTAGTGGTTTACATTCTAGTATTATTAGATTTCCACGAGTTAGGTTTGTGAAGAAGGGTTCAGGAGTAGCAGGCGACTAGAATTGTAGTTTATTTCTAGTATTAGTTAATTAATGTTTTATTTAGATCATCTTTATATGAGACGGGGATTGAATTTGTATAGAGAATAGAGATGCAATGCAACCTGTGTCCGCATCTGAAGACTGAAGACTGAAGAGAGATTCTAAATTCTAAATTCTACTTCTTCTTGTACTATTTGCTTTTGAGGCTGTTCATTTTTTAAAGCTAAGCTGCAAAAGGCCAGGGGCCGTCTCGATTGCAACTACATAATTGCACGATTTTAAAATATCCCGATTTCCACTTCTTCACTCCCTCTCCCCTCGGCAGCAGCACTCGTCTCATCTCCTCCTCTGTCAAAGAAAAGACTCAAAAGTCAAAACCAACAAAATCTCCGCAGCAATGGCGTCCGCTAACAAGAAGGTAAACAAGAACACCACACCAGCCCTCCACAAATTAAAGTCGTTTTCCACTTTTCTGTGTAGTAAGTAGTAATTAAAGTACTGGAGTTGTCTTTCTCCTCATCTTATTCTTTCGGGTGTGCCTGTGTTACAATGTTAGGTTTTGGTACCAGTCGCCGATGAAACAGAGCCCATGGAGGCCGTCATAATGATTGATATTCTCAGAAGAAGTGGAGCTGACGTCACTGTTGCTTCTGTTCAGAAGCAGCTCCGCGTCCTTGCGTGTAAGGACGTCAAGCTCATCGCAGATGTTCTCATTTCTGAGTGCAGCGACTCCAACTTTGACCTCATCGCACTGCCTGTAAGCTCCTCCCCCTCTCTCAGTTTCAGCGCACATTGTCTTTTTCCGCTGCTGTCGTTGTTGTTGTCATAATATTGGTAAATATATGTATATATTGCGCAGGGCGGGAAGCTGGGTGTTGAAAATCTTAAAAGTTGCGCAATTTTGGAGAGGTTGATGAAGAAACAAGCTGAGAAAGGGGGGCTATATGCTGCAGTTTGTGCTGCTCCAGCTGTGGTACTAGGCGGCTGGGGATTGCTGAACGGACTGACAGTAATAATTTACTGATTCCTTTGTGTTGACCATGATCATAAAATTGCTTGTGGTGGTCATGAATATTGTGATTAATTTCTCTTAATGTAATGATTGTGGCAGGCGACTTGTTTCCCACTAAGGATGCCAGAGTTGGCTTCTTCTGGTGTAGCCGCTGCTGTTGAATCAAGAGTGCAGAAAGATGGCAACGTTGTGACGAGTCGTGGGCCTGGGACTTCTATGGAGTTCGCTCTGGCTTTAGTTGACCAACTGTACGGGAAAGAGAAAGCTGACCAAGTTTCAGGGCCTCTGGTATGTCATCTCTCTGCCAAAAATTCTGTGTCACTTCAACTATATATACTCTTTCTGTATTGTAAGATAGATTTGTTGAATAATTGCCAAGAGAGCATTGAAAACATTGTTATCAGATGAAAAATTGAGTCCTATTGGTTAACCTTCAAGCCAAACCTCTTACCATTTTTGGATCATAAAATGCTGTTCGTTCAAAACTCTCTTCACAGAAAAATGGTTTAGCATGCATGCACATTCATTTTGAATGTTTCCCGTCTCAGTTTCCTACATTGGGCATAAGTTTCACTGTCTATATATGAAGGTGATGCGTGCCAACCATGGGGCAAAATATAGTGCAAAGGAGCTAAATTCGATCAAGTGGACATTTGATGGCAAACCTAAGGTGAGATTTTGATTAATTTCTCCTATCTTACTCGCATTCATAGTAAAGATCATCCTTAATGCAGCTTGCTGTTTTTTCTCCTCATGCAAATGCAGTGGAATGCATATGATTCCAACACAAATTGAATCTTTGGCTCAACAATAATTATGGAAATGATTTGTATTTGCATAACAGCCTTATATATAATGCTGCTGACAGGCATGGCAAGAAATGCACTATTCAGACGTGGAGTTTGTAATTTGGTTAAATCAAAAGGATCAGTGTGGCCTTATAAGAGTGACTTTCAACCGTTTTGGCAGTTCACTGACTCGTGATTGTCCGTTGGTTTGTTTTGAGTTTAGAGCTATCTAGGTAACTAGTATAAGTTTGTATTAGCATAAGGAATTAGTATTTTTATTTTCTCAAGTCTTGAGATGTTAAGAAAGTGATTGGCATTGAATGATCTCAACTCATTTATCGATGAGAAGCTACTAAACTGAATAGTTGAAGTTAATGAACAAATTTGATCTCTCGTTTTCTGTTTTCCCTAAATATTGCGATATCACCACCTATGGGGCTGGGTTTGTTGTGATTGTATACATTTTGGTACCGAGTACTGTTTTTGCATATCTATTCAGGTTCTTGTACCTGTAGCCAATGGCACAGAGGAAATGGAAGCTGTTATGATCATTAGTATTCTACGGCGAGGCAGAGCAGATGTAGTGGTGGCCAGTGTGGAGGACAAATTAGAGATTTTGACTTCTCGCAAAGTTAAACTGGAGGCAGATATGTTCCTTGATGAGGCTGCTAAACTTTCTTATGACCTGATTGTTTTGCCAGTAAGTAGTGAGTATATTGTTTTACTACGTTGATGAAAGTGGTTTTCTTTAGTTGTTACCTAATAAACTATTTGCTTTTATCACACGTTTTTCAGGGTGGACTTGGTGGCGCCGAAACCTTTGCGAAGTGTGAGAAACTGGTGAGCATGCTGAAAAAGCAGAAGGAATTGAATAGACCATACGGAGCAATCTGTGCATCTCCGGCTTTAGTTTTGGAGCCTCATGGCTTACTCAAGGTACCTCTTTTCCTGTTATCTTTCGTCTTTTTCCTTCAAGAAATAGCTATGCTGTGCTTAATTGATAGAAACATTTTTAAACTATGTAGTGTTAAATTAAGTAAGCAGTAATAGTGTAGACATGCAAGTGAATTCAATTCATTCCTTCATATATGTATAATGGTATCGACTATCGAGGGTGTGGTCGTGTAGGGTAAAAAAGCAACAGCTTTTCCTGCGTTGTGCGACAAGCTGTCAGATGAGAGCGAAATTGAGAACAGGGTAGTTGTTGATGGTAACCTCATCACTAGTAGGGGACCAGGAACTGCAATGGAGTTTGGTCTTGTAATCGTGGAGAAATTTTGTGGGCATGAGAGAGCACAGAGGCTGGCGACAACAATGGTTTTTGTAGATGAACAACAAGCATAGACTCCTGTTAAAATAATGTGTACACGCTAAGCTACTACTTGCAATAATCAAGCGTTGGCTTGTTAAAACTTGAAGCTACTTTTTTTTGGATGAATATCATGGGTTTCTCCAAAACAACTTCCACCTACCTCAAATTTTAATCTATGGTCCCAGTTTTTTTTCCCCTTTGTAAAGTTGAGTTTTGACTTATTCGAGATTGAATTCTAGATACTAAATAGACCTTAATAAAAAAGGGAATGATGTTCTAGTATACTTTTCTTTTTCTTTTTATTGCAAATTTTTAAACCTGTATTTTGACTCTTTTTTTATTTCATCAACCACTTCTTGGCAAATAACATCCTTTTGATTTTTTAATTTGGAGTAGATATCAGTTAACTAATTAGCTATAATTATATATTCCAGGGCTTATAAATATGGATGTGTTGAGCATTGAAATCAAGAGCAACAGGAAAAGGAAACTTGATTGTGATGGTAAGATCGATAGCTGCAAAGTTTATGGCGAGATCTCGATTATTAACGGGCTTCGCTTTCGTTACTACTATCGACAACCTCATGAGCCTCATCAGGTTACTCCAGAAGGCTTTTGTCCTGTGGTTACCTTCATCCAGAAGTCTGTCTGCATGCTTTGCCTCGACCTCTCTCTGTCTTATCGAGACCCTGTCACTCAGACACTTTGCATTGAGAAGTACTACTTAGAAACGAAGGCGAGATCTCATCCTGGTATACATCACTTTGCACTGCAGCTATGCTATGGGCAGCGAAGGGGGCTGCATATACTGGGGGGTCAGGTGGGTTTTTTTAGATTAAATATATAACTGTGCTGCTAGCTATTATCTGTTGAGTTGGTGATCTGACTCTCTTGTTAGTTGCATGGTTTTGTGTCCGTGTCTGTGATCATGCTTGGCTTTTATGCAAAAGCTGTGGAGTGAAGACTTTCGGGGTACTACGTATTCCGTAACACGAATTGCCTTGCTCACTAAGATTAAGGAGATCAAACACGATGGATCACCTGCAATCGAACACATGCGGAGGAGATCCTCATGGCTTTCTGGTTGTGATGGGCAGGAAAAGCAAGCTGGGAATCATCAAAAGCTTCTTATGTGGCAGAAAGGCGTTATTAATTAGTGCCTTGCTCACAATCTGTCATTCCAAGTTGCATTCAGGAGGACAAAAAGGTTGGAAAAAGTTTAGAAAGAATAAATAAATTAACAAATAAAAAAGAAAGATGATCACAAGAATCATAGCGTATTTGTTGAACTCTATTGAGTACCGTAAGGTTTTTGATTTTTTGTCACTTTCCATCATTTTCAAATCTTACAAACCTCCCTAATTAATCTTCGGCTTGTAAAGTTGAGTTTTGACTTATTCCAGATTGAATTGTAATTATAAATCAAAAAAAGGCATTACGTTTTAGTATTGCAATTCTTTTTTAAACTTAGTATATTCAGTCTCTTTTATTTCATCTAACATGATGTGTAATTGGTAAAACATGTTAATATATCAGTTTCTTAACAAGTGGTACGTCGAGTGTGAGTGTTAATTAGAAAAAGAATAGTCTCTCGTGTAAATATACATGTGGTATGCGGTGTGTAAAAAACTAACGCGAATTGTTTTACAGAAAAATAACCAAATTAACAAGTGCCTTGGATTCCTAATTTAAATAAAATTAGAAACTCTCATTAAAATATTATCCAAATTGAGTTTCAAATCCGTCTCCTCCAATCCTATTATCCTTAAATTTTCTCGAATAGATATCTAAATAAGTACTCAAATTCTATGATCAGTCCCTTCAAATTCTATTATCCCCAGATTTCCTACCACTTCCTATTTCAAACTTAAAAAGTTTCTTTTTTACAAGGAAAGCCATATCTATTTATTCAAGATTGTGTTGTGCTAATGTGTGAGTCAGTCCATTTGGCACTCTATTATCCATCTCAGTATCATTTTGGTCCCTAAATGTTTTTAGCCACCCAAATCCCAAATCCCAAAAACAAATTTCACAATTCACAACGCTCACTCACACTCACACTCACTGCTCACTTCCAATTTAGATCCCACAAATCTCCTCCGCACTCCGCAGACACACCACTCTCCACTTTCTCTCTCTACACTGACAGTCACAGCTATGGTGATGGAATCCTCTCTCGCTCCTTCCATCTTCCTCACCCGACCCCCATTCCTTCTTTCCTCAGCTTCCCTCTTCTTGTTGTTTCCTCAGGAATAAAACGCTTATTTCTCTCTCTGGGTCCAAGAATTCTCATCCTCCAGTTCTTCACATTTCATATAAAGGTACAGACTTGGATCAAATTGGTTCCTTCCTAGCTGTTACTGAAGATGGGATTTTTTTCTGCTATTGATGTTGTTATTCCAAGCGTGCAATTGGGTTTTGGTGCGGCCACACAGATTGCACAAATTGCATGCTGATTCTTAGTTTGTATTTGAATTTTAACGGGTGCTGTAAAAAGACGCCGGGCCGATAAAGATGATATCTTCAGGGATAAATTTGGTGATGACAGTGATTGGATTTGCTGTGAGCACTATGTTTATAGTTTTTGTGTGCACACGTCTCATTTGTGCCAGGATTCAGCTGAACGCATCAAGACGGTCTTTTCCCATTGCTTCCAGATCTGATCTTAGCATAGTAAGCTTTTGATTACCTTTACTCATTTATTTCTTCAAAGCTGTTTAGTATTTCTTGGTAGTTTTCGATGGGCTGTGGTGTGGAGTCTCTTGGCTTGTTTATCTTTTGAATCGAATACCTTGGTGTTCTTCCCACTTTTTTCATTTTAAATTTGCATGTGAGTTATAGCTGGGTGATTCCACTTGCCGAGCTCTGACTTCTGTTTTTCAAATCACTCTCTCTTAGTTGGTAGGAATGGGTGTGACAAGAATCCTTTTGGTCATGAACAATTTCATTTTTTTTTTCTTTTATGTATACAAAGAGTTCTCTACCCACTGAAAGGTCGAGTCTTTCTGCTGTTCTGAGGTGTCCTTTTTACCTGATTAAGTGTAACTGAGTAGGTGCTGAACTGGACAAGGTATGTTAAAGTGTGACAGGGTACAATATAATTCCATTCTTTTTATGGATAAAAAGAATAGAAAAACATGCTTTTATTTATTTGAGTTTGATTCTGCCTTAATGGAGTCATTGTTGCTGGGAAGTTGCTTACCTACTGCTGTTGATATGCGTGCTACAGTTAGAAAGAGGGCTACATGGTCTGGAGCCTGTAGTTGTAGCCAACTTTCCAACAAAGAAGTACTGCAAGGAACTTTTCTTGGCTTCAGAGGATGCACAGTATGTTCTTATCTTTCCCATTCATGTTAGTATTTCTTTGTTGGTTTCTATGTGATTGCCTTATCAATGTGCTGTGTACTACTTAGATGCCATTATAGCGTTTTCTCGTTAGCTAGAGCTGAAAATTTTGTTAGTACGCTATATAACATGGAAGTTCATAATTCAGACTTGGGAATTGCAAACTTTGTGATTTCAAGACATCAAGCTCTGTTCCACTTATCTAACTTTAGATGTATACTATGACAAGCTTGTAGGTAGTAATCTAGTAGTTGCTTCTTTGCTCTACAATAATCGATAGAATTCCCAACATTCTATCCCTTGATTATAGTTTGAAAGGTCTGCCCAAGGATCGTAATAACAAGGATGAGGATGCCAAATTGTCATCATATGATTTGGTTAATTGCAATGTACTGGATGGTCTTTATTTCTCCATTTGACCATATACAACCTCAATGATATTGGACGAATCAAAAGCTAACTAAGCTTAGATAGAAGCCTTTTGTTTATCCTTGCTGATAGAGGTGTTTGGATGTGACTGAATAATATAGATGTGGTTAAACCGTATGTTTGCTTGACCAATGAGTGTTGACCACCTAAACTTGATATTAACCGTGGATAAGCAACATATATCTTAGAGGAGTGATTGAAGAAAAGGTTTTCCCTCCATCCTGTTGGTATTCTTAAGAAATTTCGCACCATTGAGAAAGGCTTCAGCCTTCAAGAATTACTATTCCTCTGTACTTTGAGTGCCATTAGGATACTGTTTTAAAGAAGACCAATAGTTAACATTTGTTTCTGAATTCCTCGAAACTCTTGTATATACCTGCTGGTGGTGCTTTGCTGCTTCTGTGTTGTTGAAATTCCTAATGATATAGCTCCATAGATTAATGATGCTGGTAGCTGGGTTTACTTTTCCTTTGGGTCTTGTGTTCGTTTTAGTTAATGACATCTCACTGATGCTCATTTAACCCTACACATGTTTTATTTTGATTAATGAATAGTTACAAGTCAAAAATATCATGCCATTTCTCGTTTGCTTCACTTGTACAAATTTTCTTCCTGGGTGCATGCTTGTAGGAATGCCTTCTATTAGAGCGCCATATGCTTCTTCACCAACTTTGTGCAGTTTGTTACTGTTCTTCTACTCTGGTTCTCCTGTTGTAAAGTTTGGGGTTTCTTTTATCTGCAGATGCACAGTTTGCCTAGCAGAATACAGTGGTGAAGATATGTTGAGAATCCTACCCTATTGTGGTCATTCTTTCCATGTGACCTGCATAGACTTATGGTTGCAACAACATTCTACTTGTCCTGTCTGCCGAATATCACTGCGTGAATTCCCTGATAGAAAGCGCGTGATGCAACCCTTGTTCAGCTCAGCTCTCCGCACTCAATATGGCATGGAGTCCTGTGAGAATGGTCTTGCATCAAGAGCGCGTGACAGCCTTGGTGTGGACCCTATTCAAGAGAATCATTGTATAACTGACAGCAATGAAGTAGAGGGTGGGGAGAATGTATCCTCCCTAACCGTGGATGATCATACTGTTAAAGATTTGGGGAAAAAACGTGTAGAGAGCCCGTCAAATCCTTGAACCCTGAAACGTTCACTGCTAAGCTGCACTCAGGGGAGACCTTCGATTTCAAAGAGTTAAAAAAATGGGTATGTAAAGTATACAAACTGGAATTCATGTTCCATTGGTATATTCCTAGAAAATGCATTTATATTTCAGCACTTGTTGTGGCCTTTACTGTACATAATTGCGAAAGTGAACTCTTCATTTTCTTTCAACAGTGGTTCATTTTTGGGCAGTTTTGTTAGATTGGATTGTTAAATTAGATCCAGATTAAGAATGGTTGTTGAATCAGGTAGATGTTTTTCTTTTTCTTCTATGAATTATTCTCTTTCTAACATCATTATATGCACCCCCACATTAGACAGACAGAGACACGTGTATGATGAATCTATTATTATCACCTTTTGTTTATTTTTATTGGATTCTCCTCATAATGCAACTCTCTTAGTGGGATTTGCAGCTGTGATTTGCTATAAAAGGTATAAACTTTAAACTTGCTAGTTTCGGTACTGTAATATTTTGCCTAGATTCTGCTTTCCGTCCGTCGCATTCGCATTCCGCGTTTAGCGACACGGACCCTAATTTTCAGGTTTGAAGCGCATGTATCTTTAAATTTATCAGGTCATGAGTCATGCATGCTATGTTTTCCCCCCCTTTTTGTACTCTGTTAGCTTTTGAAGATTGAGCCTCAGAAGGCAGCACCACCATATGTATTGGACTTCTGTCTCTTTGGAAAAGTAGTGTGTTTGTGCTGGATGTGCAATCTGATTAGGACAATTATCTTTTATGGCAATCATTTGAATCCTCCTCCTCCTCCTCCTCCATATCCAACTAATAGTTGTCGAGATGATCCGTTTATTTAGAATAAAAGAAGAAAAAGTGTTCCGAGATATTTTTCAAGCTGCAAAAGTGAAAATGTAAATGGAATTCTAGATGGCTAGTGGGCTAGTGGGCTAGTGGGCTAGTGGGCTAGTGGGTATGGAATACAATAATTCGGTATAATAAGCCCATAAGAACAGGCCCAGAAGACTTATCCAGGTCACTAAATAAAGGACAGCTGAACGAGAACTGGAGAAGAGAACTAAGTCCGACAACAACCACCATGAATGAATGAACTAGAATTACTAGGCGACCGTGACTGTGACCGATCCATCCATGTGGTGTCATGTGATGTTTACCTTTTCTCTGTTTTGTAGGTTCACCGTTCATCACTTCATGCACCACATGTACCTAATTAATTTCTGTACTTACTACTTTTGTTTCCCTCTCTCTCTCTATGGCATGTATATATGTCCTTCGGTTCTCCCGTTTCTTCAAAATTTAACCATGGAAGGACTTTTATGTTTGTACTTGGTATAGTTTTTTAATCAAATTGTAGTACATTGTAATGAGCGAAATAGGGTTTAAATTAAAGAATACGTTGTAAAAGTAACAAAAAAAAGAGGCATTTACGATCAAATATGTAGTAAAAAAAGGTCAAAATCTATAAATGTATCCCTCGATCATTTCCTTAATTGTTGTACATAAGAGTTAGAACTCAGTCAATAAGATAAGAGTATGAAACTAATGAATATGCATACAAAACAAAATGTATACTCTAGCGAGTCTAGCCTAGTCTAGCCTACAAAACCAATGAAACAATTAAAGCCTGAAGAAAGGTCCCATAAGTGACGGACCATAATATGCAGTTGGTTTGGTGGTACGTACTACAGAATCGAAATTACAAGAGATCCTATAAGTATAGATGGTCCCGAGCTAGCTAGCTAGCTAGATGGCTATAAAATGGCTGTAGAGGGCTATAGATGGGTAGATGGCTAGATGGGATGGATCATGGGAGTAGTACGTACGTACGTAGTAGTACATCATTGTGTATATAGTAAATGTGGAACCAAAACTAGGGTGGTGGCATTAAATGTCGCCCTCACAGTTGGAGGCCGATCGTAATATTTTTACATTTTTACTCGATTCGCTTCGTAAAGTAACATTAGTCATTTTAGTTATGGATCATCGTTCGCAAATCACGTATATTCCTCAATTTATTTTATTAAAATAATAATATTTCTTAATTAGCTCACGAAAAAGTTAACTACTTATATCTTTATACTCCCTCCGTCCTATATTATTGGACGTTTACTGTTCATGCACGGGTCCCTAGGCGGCCCGTGCAACGTACTATTTGACCTCGAAAAATTTCGAATTTTTTCTCGAACGTACGTTAAGGAATAACGTACGTTCAAAAAAAAGTACGGAATTTTTCGGGGTCAAATAGTGCGTCGCACGGGCCGCCTAGGGACCCGTGTATGAACAATAAACGTCCAATAAAAAAGAACAGAGGGAGTACTATTTATACATATACATATATATATCAATATAATAACTGAATTAATATATTTAATTTTATTTAACAAGTAAAAATATCGTGCCGATAAACTAACGTACTGTTTAATTCAAAGCTCTGCCTAAAACTCCAATCCATCCCAATCTTTGCATTTATCTGTCGAGGAATTTCTCTCTAACGTAGTACTGTAGTCTGTAAGCTATATGGTAGCTTCTAGCAAGTGATTTGACAAGAACTGATCTCATTAATGTTTCAAGTTCCTTCTATCGATGATGACAAGAATATAGCTCGTTATTTATCTTTTAATAAAAAAAATTGATTTTTAAACAAATAAAATGATTATCGTATTCGAATCAAATTTGAATTAACAAAAGTAATTAAGTCGTGTATTTTTGTCTCTGGAAAATATCCTCTCTATATGAAACATAATCGAGTTGACTATTTATTACCCTGTCGTGAATTCAGTCAGTCCGAAAATAAAGAGAATTCTATTGTACTATATTTAAATTGAATTCTAAATTAATCGATTTCCTATATCAATTAGGAAAGCAAACAACCTGTTAATGATTTCAAAAGGAGCCCATTTACCAATTATTCCCTGGAAGAAAGAATACTGGGGAGAGGATGCTTATGAGTTCAATCCAATGAGTTCAATCCAATGATATTCAAGAATCTTTGCTCTCATTTTCTATTGGGTTAAGGGATTCTTAAAATCCCCCAATCTATTCATAGTTGGCCAGTCCCCTACGGCAAATTAAAAATACACAAAGGAGGCGTATGTATATAAAAAATCAATAATTATTTATACATAACAATACAAAATAAATACATATAGGGAGTACAGATATAATGGGAAATATAAAGCAAAATACGTACATAGAGATAGAGATACCGAATTAGTAAATTTATATGAATTATTAAATAACCTGTAAACCCATTTAAACCCTTGGCTTAATGACAGCTCTTAGAGGATTCTTCATCACCACAGTAAACTCCAACTTTCCAGTAAAATCCAACTTGGAATCGGGCGGATATCCACTCACCCACTCAAATTCTTGTACCATTCTTGCAATCATCAGTTGCACGTGCACCGTCCCCAACCCGAGACCCGGGCATATCCGCCGCCCAACCCCAAACGGCATCATCCTCACCCCTCTCACTCCCGTTATATCCGCATCTTCCCTTCCCGATACGAATCGGTCCGGATCGAACCTCTCCGGGTTCGACCACAACTTCGGATCCTCCCCGACAGCTGGCAAGAAAAACTCCACGTTGGCATCCGCGGGAATGTCGTATCCAGCTAGCTTTGCGGGCTCCTCCGTTGCATGCGTCAGCGAGAAATAGGTGGGCGGATGCTTACGTAATAATTCTTTGACGACCGCGTGCAGATACTCCATATTCTCCACGTCCTTTTCGTCGACTCTTTTATCGCCCACCGTAGCCTTTATCTCATTATAAAGCTTCTCCTGCACGTCCGGGTTGGCGATCAACTGCGCTATCCCCCACTCCACGGCGGTTCCGGTTGTGTCAGTTCCGCCGTTGATGAACTCCGAGCAGAGAGTGACGAGCTCCGCGTGATTCGGAGCTGAGTTCCTTCCCTCCACCTTGAGGTCAAACAGCGTGTCCAGGTACGAGAAGGAAATCGCACTGCTGTCAGATCCTGGATTTTGCAGCGCATTCCTCCGCTGTTGAATGAGCGGAACCATGAAATCGATCTGCTCTTTCCTCACCTCAGCCACTCTCTTCCTTTGCTTGCTGAAGAAGGGACTCAATATCGGGAGAAAATCGTCGATTCTCGGGTCAAGTACTAGCAGAACGGATTTCATGACTTGATCCATTTTCTCAACGGTTTCATCATCCATCTCAATCCCGAAACACATGGCTAGGAGTATGCAGAACGCGGCGAAGCGCGCGTTTCTCAGAACCGAAACGGCGCCGTCGTTGGCCTCAGCTTCAGATCTGATCCGTTCGATGAGTGTGTCCATGGCTTTGTCTCTGACGTGACGGAACTCCTTGAGCTTGGTTGAGCTGAGCATGTTCTGGACCATGTTCCGGCGGAGGGATCTCCAGACGGGGCCGTATACGGAGGCGTTGACGGTGAACTTGTTGCAGCTGAAGATTGTCCTGGTGGGATTCTCTCTCGGGCGGGAGGCGAAGGAAGCTCCCCTCTCGATCAAGGCTTCGTGGATGAGTTTGGAGTCGGCGACGATGATCATGGTTCTGGTCCCCATCTTGAGGGTGAAGATGGGACCGTATTTGGGAAGGAGATCGCTAACGTATTGGAAGAAAGGCTTCCCAGAGTGAGCAACCTGGAAAAGGTTGCCGACGATAGGCCAACCGGGAGGACCCGGAGGAAGGTTTAAGCGTTTGGTGGAGTTGGATTTGCGGGTGGAGAAGAAGATAATGCATGAGATGAGGAATGCAAGGAAGGTGAAGAAGAGATGGTAGGCATCCATGGTGTTTGTGAAAATGCGTGACAGAGTGAGAGAGTGAGTGAGAGAGAGTGTGGTATAAGGATGTGTATAAATAGGAAATGCGTGAGATGGAGTCCCTATGGCTATAATAAATGAAGAAGAAGGGAATGAAGCTTCTCCTATATGCTATAGCTACCAGAAATGTTGAGCTGGGTTTTAAAGCTTGCTAGGCATCCAAATTCAGTTATTTCTTAACTAATTCAACCTTTTGTTTGGCTTTTAATTCTCTTTTTTTGTGGTCCACGCATTAAATTAATAGTTATTATGTGGAAAAAAGTTGACATTTTATATATAATAATTTTAACAATCCAAATATATAAAAGAGTCATTTTTTATAGAACGAAAGAAATAATTAATACGAGCAAAAACAATAAAACAATGTGACGAAAAACAGGTGGCAATCTAAAGGACCTCTACTCTAGTTGGTTAGCAACGAGTCAAAGACTATATCGACCAAAATAATAAAGCCGAAACCAAAGCAGAACCAGAAGTTTGGGCAACATAATGCCAGGTGGATTAGGGAATACGGATGTCTACTGGTTGGTATCTTTAAAAAAAATAGACGCATATATTATCTAATTATATAAAAAGGATAAATTAAATAACGTTTTTGAATGTTTATTATTCTGAAATTAAATGACGTTTTACTTATTTTTTAAGTAATTTTTTGTCTAATTTTAT
This sequence comes from Viola odorata, assembly GCA_963691705.1. Lineage (NCBI taxonomy): Eukaryota > Viridiplantae > Streptophyta > Magnoliopsida > Malpighiales > Violaceae > Viola > Viola odorata. Next base: position 64,801,887 of record OY829543.1, on the reverse strand, counting down.
TAACATAACCTTTACTTTTTTAGAAGAATTTAGTTAAATTAGAATAAAATAAATAAAACACCAAAAAAAAAAAATTTAATTTGAGTTGTGGAGAGTAAAAAAGGTTGGAACCCTGCAATAGAAACAGTAAAACATATGAACCAATTACATCTTAACTGGACTTATATTAATTTTTTCCCAGCCCATGTGGCATTAGGACTTCCAGTTCCATCTATAGAACCCAAGCCCAAGAGCGTTGGCAACGTGAAGGAGGCCCAGCCCATATATTATTACGTAATTGTAGTTCTTCCCTTCACATCAAGGGACATGTTGATTGAAAACACTAATTATAATTATACATGTACTTCTACTACTAGTCTACTACTACTATACAGTATACAGACATGCATGTTCATCTATATCATACACACTCATTGATAACATTTCCGGACACTTTTTTTTTACTTCATATAATTTTTTGATGATTTGACATGTTAAATCACTAGAAGAATATATATATATATATTAATTTGGGTCATTAGTATCCATAATAACATGTTAGTCGTATTGTCCTGCGTGTCAAAAAACTAACATGTGGGATAACATATTAATTTAAAATAAAATAAAATAAGAGTTTTTTTTCTTTAATTAGTGTTTAAGGATATATAGTGTACGATTCTATATAGTACATCTTGTTCAAATAGAGTCGTAAACTTCTAAACTATATGTATATATTAAACACAAATAAATTAAATTTTTTGATATGATAACACCACTAAATTAGACAAAATCCACCTCATCACATCAATTGCAATATTGTCACACTCACACCACCTAAACCAATTAATCACAAGCTAATCTAATCAAACTAATTAATTATTTATTTATACCTCCTTCTTCTTCAACTCATAGCTGCTCCACAACTCCTGCCCTTCATGCGCTTCTGCTAATCTGCTGCTGCTCCCCACACAAGACAAATTATTATTATTGATGAAGTCCGGATGAAAACAAGAAGTAGTATTGTTTCCAGCTCCAGCAGCAATGTGTGTAAATTTGGCAGCAGTGTATTTCTCGTAGGTGTCCAAGAAAGAAGCATCTCTAGCTTCCATCCAAGCTCTCTCCTTAACCCAAGCCTCATGTTGGCGATCGAGACGAGTCACCTCTTGCTTAGTCCACTCCTCCTCTCTGCACATTCTCTCTTTCTCTTTATCTCCAATCATCCTCTCCATTCTCTCCATCCACGCCTCTTGTGCTTCCGCCAATCTCCTCATTTCCAACTCCACAAATCCCTTCACCTTCTCTACTTTCCAGTTAATCTTCTTCTTGCTGTTCTTGATCACCTGATGATCATCATGTGCTGCTAATGACTTGCCACTCCTCATATTCATCATCATAGAACAAGCGACGGCTGAGAGATCTTGATCATCAATATTATTATTCATTTTAATATACATGTTGTTGTTGTTCTCTGAAGAAGAAGTGGTGGTCGGATAGTGATCAAATTCTTGAGATGTGGTGTTGGAGAAATTAGTACTCAAGGCCGGTTCTTGATCATCATCGAGATCCTCATCAGTTGTAGGATTAGTGGTGGTAGTATTTTTTAGTTGAGGTGGAAATAAGGAAGTGCTAATTGTTTCGCCATACAGAGCTTCTAGCTGACGAAAGAACCTGTAATGCTTCCCATCTTGTCTTCCAGCTTTGCCTTCCTTGGTTTTCTTGTAATATTTGTACAAGTTCTCAAATTTCTCTCTGCATTTCTTCCCACTCCTATAGTAACCATGCTCCTCCCCCATTATCCTGCACATGCCACAAATTAAAATGTATAGATTACATAATGAGTCTGTAGTTGAGTAATATTTCCTAAAATATATATAAAAAGTAAAATTTTGAGTTCGAGTCTCACTGAAAAAAAATTTCTACTCCATGATATATACATTGGTGAGAACCATTTTCAAGATGTCATTGTAGAAGATAATTAAGTAAGTATACATGTTTGGTGTTAATTAGATGGACAGTGATACAATATTCAAAATTTTGATCATATAATATATAACATTAATTGCAATCTATACATATAGTAATATACCTTTAATTAATTAAAGACGATGCAATTAGGGTTTACTCTCCATCAAGAATAATTTATAGTGTAGGGAGTAATAAATTACTGTATATATAAATAACCCCAAGAAAAGAAAGAAAGAAAGAAAGAGCCTAGATTATAGGTAGAGATTAATTAGAGAAGAGAAAGAAGAGGTAGGTTATACCTAGAAAGCTGATCCCATAGAGGAGCTTTATGATTGGCTTCTTTGAACTTGGGATCAAGCCTAGATCTGATCTCAAGAAGTGTTAGAGTTTCTTGCCTTGGCCACCTGCAGTTGTTAATATTCCCATCTCCTTGCTGCAGATCACTTACAACATTATTAATATTAATATTCCATCCATAATGGTGACCATGCCCGCGTCCATGACAAGGAGGAGGAGGAGGAGGAGGAGGAAGAACAGGAGGAGTACTCTCCATTAACACCACCCCCACTCCTGCTCCTCCCCCTACTTGTAGGTTTTGACCGCCCAATATGCTGTTAATATTATTGGAGAGATTGTCATAGTACTGATGATAACTGTGAAGAGGAGGGGGATGCGGAGAAGGTGCAGATAACAACAGCGGCGGCGGCGGCAACGGCATCGGCCGAGCAAGAATATTAATGTTCCTGCTTCCTTCAACAAATAATAAAGGGTCATTCCCTTGGGGCCGTGTACTCCCCTGAAAATGGACTCTTCCTCCGGCCACCAGCTGCCGGAGATCTTGCACTCCATACCGCTGCTCCTCCTCATCCGGCAGCATATCCTTTATCCTTTATTTCCTTTGCTGCTGCTTAATTAACGGAACTACGACGTAGCTTTTATATATATATATAAAGGTTTTATGTGAGTAATCTTCTTAATTTTCTTAAAAAAAGAAGGAAGAAAGAAAGAAATAAAGGGGAAATTACATGCAATGAAACATGAGGCTATAGGTAGCTAGGTAGGTAGGCAGGTAGTCAATCTTTTTGAGGTGAACCCAAAAATAATTGAATGAATATTATTATTTGGAGTAGAAGTACTGAATCTGATGATCAGTTAATACTCTTTATTTATAATCAATAATTAAATAAATAGATAGAATTATAAAGAATAGTTGCAGACTTGCAGTGTACTGTTGATAAAGAAGAAGGAAAAGGATAAGAAGAAGTAGAAATTTGGAAATTTGGAAGTTGATATTTCATGAGTGTGTTGGGAGGAGGAGACAGGATCCGAGTCTACCGCAACTTTCATCACTCTTTTCTTTGCAGTCACACCTCTGTTCAAAAAAAAAAACAATAATTTCAGTAATATTGCTGGTTACACACACATATATTAACGTTACGACGTTGTTGTTCGTACCGAATTAGCCAAATAATTATATATCACTACGTAGCTCATATTTCATTATGATAACTTTCCTGGAGTGAGGGATTAAACTGTTCTTGGTGGAGTTTTAAACTTTAATGGTAGTAGATTCTGGCGCTTAATTATATTTCGCAAAAACGAATAATGAAGTCAAGAAGAGACAAGGAAACGTAACATGTACTTGTAAGAGTGTGAAGCAATGAGAGTGTGACAAATGACAAAACATTACACGAGGAAGATGAATTGCAGTGGCCGGGCTGGCTGGTGGCACTGATTAGATGACGCATGCACAGTGTATGTGTTTATTACCGCTTTTTCATTTTGACCCCATCATCCTCTCATCTCATCGATCATTGGTGGAGTATCTTTTTCACTGCCTCATTAATTTGATTAATTAAGATATCATATCATAGATATGGATTCCTCGATTAATAAAGATACTGAAATTGGAATGAGAAGAGAGTGATGACGTGGGAGATATAATGAGAAGAAATTGAAGAATGATTAAAGATGATTAAAGTTAAGTTAAGAAGATGATTTACAGTAATTAATTAACCAAGTGGGCTTGTAGGTAAGGGCCGAAGGGGTGCAAAAAAGAAACCTGGACCTGGATGCTGGAAGTGGAAAAAAGAGCTTGTGTGTGAATTGGGAAAGTGGGCCATCGTGCCTTGCCTTAAAAGAAAAAATGGGCCCTACCATGGCAGCTGTACATCACACCACACATCATGTCATCACGTCAACTTGTCAAACTTTTTGTACGGACAGCATGGGATTAGGACGGGTGGGGGTGGGGTCCAAGCCTGGAAATAAATAAACCGCTGTGATGGGATTGAGGAGCATCATGATTTCATAATTTCATTACAAATTTACAATACAGAGAGAGAGGATGAACAGAAGGAGGAGGAGAGGAAGAAAGTGAGTGGGGCCCTTTTCCTTTTCGCTTTGCAAGACCATCACTGTATACTCTTCGTTTGCCTTTTGTCTAACTATATTTACTTTTACTTTTGAGGTGCCCTCTTGTACACATCCGATAAAGTTAATACAATTTTGTTTTAAGATATAAGACTAAAAGACCGCATAGCGCAGTGGATTAGCGCGTTTGACTTCGGATCAAAAGGTCGTGGGTTCGACTCCCACTGTGGTCGATATTTTATTTTTATCTTTTCCTATTTGCTTTCCTTTTTGTTTAATTTTTCCTCGTCAGTGTTTCCCTTTCACTGACTTCTGACTCTGAGCTCTCATTTTGCGAAAGCCATTAGCACCTCCGGTAGCGGTGGCGATGATGCTATCCTCCAAATTTTTCTTACACCCTTCACCAATCTCCTTTCTTCAAACAAACCAACCTTTCTCCCTCCTGCCCAGCCCCAGTCCCATCTTCAATTCCCTCTCTTTCCATCGCAAACCCCAATCAAGGTTCCTTCTTTCCGCCCAAAATAACAGCAACGGCAACGGCAACGGCAACAGCAACGGCAATGAAAACCGTCCCCAAGAAACCATTGATCAAAATCAAGAACCCAAGAATGCTTCATCTGGTGGGAATGACCCATTTTTCAAGAATTTCAAGTGGGCTGCTCAGTTGATCGACCCTGATCCCGACAACATCTTGGCTGTTGGATTAGCTGGTTTGCTGACTTGGGCTAGTGTTCAAGTGCTTTTTCAGCTCTTCTTCATCTCTTTCGCAATCCTTGTTGCTGCTCTTAAGTATTCCTTCGTTGCCGCTCTCCTTCTTTTCATCTTAATTACCCTTCTCTAGCTAGAGACATTATTGCTAGTGTGGTTTTTGTTCTTACATACTTGATGATTAGAGTACTCTTACTGCACTGTGTAGAGGATGTGACTTTTGTAATTCGATTATTGCAATGACATTGAGTTCTCTTGAAATTTGTTGATATCAGTTGATACGTGCTATGCTTCCGTCTTCAGTTAGTTTAGAGGATGAAGATTCGATTTATGTTGTATGTAATTATGCCCTTGCAATCAGGGCTACAATGAAAGTTTCATCCTTTTCCTTGATCTCTGCTTGCTGCAACATTTCTTTCATTTAAAATTTGGAACTGATAAATTAAATTTAGAGGGTGTGGCTAATTTATTTACTCAACTCAATGGCCTTTACCCTTGGTTCTTCACTTTTTTGTTTTCTTGAAATGTATAACTGTCTTGTTAGTGTAACAATATTAATAATGTGTTGTTTACACAGTTTAGGTCTGTTTCTGGCTTAATGCCCTTGCATTAAGGCATGGCTTTGGATTAGGGTTGTCTTTATTGGATGCTTTCTGCTCATTGAGGGTTGAGCTGTTGATTATGAGCCCCTGGTGGCTAGAATCCAACATCATTTTGGTATATATCATAGCCTGGGAATCTTTATAGACATTACCCCAGGTCTTTTTGTTATAACTTTTGAACTAAATTCTCATAGTCCAGTGAAGTGACTATCATGCTAGTTTCGATATTAGAAATTAGAGTTGGTGGCATTGAGGCCATTGGTGAGAATGTAAATCCTCAGAATCCCACGGCTGACGAATTTTGATGTCAAAGTGTAACTATGATCATGATACTGCATTTCAGACAGTACCTCTTCTTGTTGCTTATCTGCATAAATATGGCATGCTTATGCAGTGCTAGTAATTGTGTTAAAATTGCTTATTGAGAATAGAGATTACCATATGAAATCTCTTCTTGGTACATGAATTGATTTGCCAAATTTTATGATGTCGTCTTTGGCTCAGGAGATTCTGAATATTGGTTTACTTGATCGTGTCTGCGTTAGATGCCCCATAAGCTTTATTAAGTGCTAGATTCTGGATATTGCCCTCTCTTCTTTTTCTAATGAATGGTTACCTGACTTCTGGTCAGGTAAAAGTTTAAGTACCTGCTATGTTTTCACTGTTCGTCTTTTCTGACAGGAGCTCTTGCAGTTTTTGCACGTGTAACAGGAATTTCAGCACCGAGTTAATATTGGTGTGCTAATTTTTGCTATACCGGTGTTGTTTAACCATCAAGAAACTAGTGATTGATTCTCCAACTACTAGTACTGATACGGAAGGTGTAGTATAGGAACAAAACAAAGATGGTATTCCCCATGATGAAGTGAATTCGATTCTACATGCCATTTTGAGCAAGTGGTTCCTAAAAATGAGCATTATTATTATATACATGAAGACCTGTCATCTCATCTGAAAATTTTCAGGAAGAATGCATCTAATCAGACATAATTCAGTTGCGACCTCACTGATGTTCATTCTTTCTGCAGGTGATTATCTCCAATTTGCATCACTGCAGTCAAGCAACTCTTAATAGTGTGAACTGCAGAATGAGTCATCTCAGCAAGCTCTGAATCTGTAACCTCAAGCACCCTTTCAGGCAAACCCAACATTACAAAGTTATGAAGGTTTTGGCCATCTTTGAACATGCTTTCAGTTTCTCTTTTCTTGTAAGAGAGGTTGAGATACCGTAAGAAGACAAAACCTTCCAAGAAAGATGGGATTTCGCCAGACAAATGTTGCATGAGAGATCAAGTTTGTTCAATGCCACTCAACGAACTCAACGATTGTGGGATTCTCCCTCGGAAGAGATTACCTTCCAAGTGCAGGCCTACCATCTAAGTAAGCATCCTAGGCTTTTCCATGGGGAAACTTGCCCGTCAGGTGATTCTTGTATAGGTCCAAATCACTTGTTTGGGAATGGCTCCACTCAGTTCATTTTGGGCAAGGATCAAAGTACATGCTTTTACAGTTTTACTACAAACTATTTTGACTACTGGATATGTGCTGAGGAAAAAAACAGAAAACGATCTCAAAACAAGTGAAATGAAAGAACGGCGAAAATGTTGGCAGCCGGATGTCAATATCACAATTTACAAAGATCCTCCATTTTCAACTCGTAAAGTATGAACAGTAATGAATTATGCAACACGATTTTACAAATGGCCTTTTGTACAACTACACAGGTGGTATTTTGGAATACGACCGTAGATTATTTTTTAAGAACGGCACTAGAGATTCAACAGGCATGAGCGCTTGTTAATACCCCTTTCTTTCAGTCACTCAAATGATTCAACTGTTAAAAACTTTTCAGTTTTTATCAAACTGGCAACCACGAGATAGAAAAAGTAAGGAGTAGCATAGACGAGACTTTTGGTTGTAACATTTTCAGTTCCTACAAGAACTGTAGTTTTGTTAAAAGCTATAAATAGACGAGCTTTAAACACTGAAGTAAAATGGCAATAGACAAATAGCTCCTGGTACATCTCAGCTGGGGAATGCTTCCACAGAATTCCCCTCTACTGTTTTCCTGTCAAAACAAACGCAGCAGGGAAGAGAAATGCCTAGTCTTGATTGAACTTGACCTTCTTTGGGACATGCTGAGTGTGACCAACCTGCAAAACAACAACCATCAACAGGATAATCTACTATGATTGCACATGAGTAAGGATCAAAATCGGAGGAAACCATAATTTGTTCAACACATTGAATTACTTCGAATGCAATGTACATGTAGTTACACAAGCTATTCTTCATGATTCTACTAAACATCCAATTCAGTCCTTTGTGAACCACACCTGTATAAACAGCTGACTAGCAGGATATGCTAGTATATCGCTAAACATGACTAAAATACCAATGGCAACAGTACTGATTTCATAATACCACGGTTGATATAGGTGAGAGTATGCCTTGTAGAAGTAATATTTGTTTAGTTAATATAGTAATTAGCAAGGGAGCAAACTGAAGAACTTTACCATTATAACCAAGTCACTTAAATATGTCATGCAATCAAATTAGTTACTGAAAACCATAAGTATGATCAGATATCCGAGGTCATCAGTTAGCTGGGTCATTATCAAATTAGCTTAAAGATAGGAACCCACAATCACGCTCATACAAACCATTTAAATGCTGTGCACAGATTAGCAGTTCTTCTAATTCGAAGTTTGCTTTTACACATAGATCTAGACCCTGATCCAAGCAATGCAAAGAACTACTTTCCTTTAGCATTTGTTTTCTTAATGTGATTTAGTTCGAGATGCCAAAATGAAAAGATAATGGATTCTTACAATTTCGGGGCATTCATAATCAAGACCTGCAGCTTCTATCCTCTTTTGCCGCTTCTGGCCTCGCTTCATAATCCTTTCCACTAATTTTTGATATTCTTCAAATGTTCTTTCCTGAGTGATCATCACAGGGGAAAGTTTGAATAATAGACTATTTTCCTTCTAAGCAGTAGGATAACAATAGCTTCTTTTTCCAGAACTATCACTTTCTTATTCATGATATATACCTTGTTCAGCTGTTGTCTTTCAATTTGAACATGGTCCACAGGTTTGTACCGATAGTTAAATCCTCTCCACCTGTATGTTCCAAAAAGATACAGAAAAACAAAGCCAAAAAGCAGTAAATATAGAACCCAATGATACAAGATACAATTAGTATCAGTACATGTTACGATTTACTTATTGTTGTTTACGTGTAAAACATAAACCTTCAACTTTTCATAACATTTCACAAGATATTTCATTATGTAAACTTCTTCACATTAGTATCTCACAACATGCTGAACCACTATAAAACATCCACCTCTACCTAAGCCAACTTAGCATTGACATTCAGTTTCTTGATCACAATCTTCAAATCCATAATCTAAGAAACAAACAACGGAAAAAAACTCAATCCTAATCCTTACAAATGGAAGAAGTTGATTATTTTCCCTGAAAAAACAACATGGCATTTTGTTTTGTTCACTTTGTTAGCACTTGTATCCATGTTCTAGGTTTTGGTTCAATTTTATACTCAAACGACATAAGATACGTTGTAATATATTTGTCAGATGTCAGGAGGACTACGCCATGAATTTGTTAGGTTAATACATTGTTTACTACATAAGTTCAGAGAAAATAATACTTACAATTTTGGATGAACATGCTCTGGAGGGACAAGATGGACTTGCAAAAGATGCTCAAACAACAGGTAGTTGTGCATACAATCAGCTACAACTTCTGCAACCTGTGTGATCACAAAGAATGTTGTGTTAGAGCAGACAGAATATCAACATCAAATAGTACTCCAGTCTTAAATTGGACAGAAAGATTCCACCTCAGGAGATTCAAACTCAATGAATCCATAATGCTTTGATTTCCCAGTCTGAAATAAGATGGTAAAAGGTAAGGATAATACCAACAATTGCATCACAAAATGAATCACATGATAAACAAGTAAACTATCCCATCACACATCAGGAAATCTCCTTTTACAACTTCCCTTTGAATAGCTTAAAGCAACTAAATGTTTGACCACACTCCTTAAAACAACACGTATATACACAAAAACTGCAGACACTCTTAATTACAAAAGGCAAGAAGCAAACCCTTTTATTCCGCGCAATCCTCAACCTCTTCACTACACCAAATTGGATAAAGTAGGCTACAACAACATTCCATAACCAACGAATATTTGTTAGAAATAGTAACAACAACATAACCCACATATCTTTTTTTCTGAAAAAATCAACACCAACCTTCCATTTCCTTCTCGTAAAACCCATGTGGAATTCTACCAATATACAACACCGTAGCCTTATTAGCACCACTATCTTTGTTCTTGTTATGCTCCTGCTTCTCTACTATCTCACGTCCTGGCCCGCCTTCAATTGGCTTTTACAAAATAATAACAATATCAATCAAAAAGACAACAATAAACTAAGTGCTTTGAATAACATTGTAAGAAAACAAGCTATGCCTTTATGAAACGTTGAAGTAAATAGCAAACTTACCAGGAAATCAGTGGATTCTTTCTGAGAAGAGGAAGAAACTTTCTTCATCTTCTTTTTCAATGCTTTCTTTGCTTTTGCCCCCATCCTTACCTCAGTTTGATTGATGGGTTGGCTTGCTCAAGGATGAAGGAAAATGGAGGAAGAAAAGAGAGAAGGAACGAGTTCAGTTGAGTTATAAAGTTGGGGAGTTTTATGCTAGGGTTTGGGATTTTTATTGTTAATTTTAGTAAAACCCTGAATGAATAACTGCCGGATATCGTTACGTGGGCTTGGTCCTGGGCTTAGCAATGCCATACACAACATGATCCAGTTGTCGTGTTTTTCTTTCTTTTTATAATGGCTGAATGATATTTTTGAACCATATGCTCAAATTTTTAAACAATTTGGAGTCTTATTTTATTTTCGTATTAATTTGCACCTTGTATTTGATTTGGATTCTAACTCTAACGGCATATTGGGCCACTCATATTTTGCTGAACCGGCTGCGGAAGCTTTTACTCGATCGGTTAGTACCAGAAGATTTGTTTCTATTAGTTCTTTCTGCCGTATCCTTACTAGCAGGTTTGGTTACACCAAATAGAAACCGAGTGTTTCATAGTTAAAAAATACCGAATCTCATCTCGTGTTTCATAGTTAAAAAATACCGAATCTCATCTCAATCAACATTTGTCAGGACTATTTGGAGTAAGTTCTTTGACTTGGACAGGGCTTTTAGTCCATGTCGCTATTCCTGCCTCCAGGGCATTTAGCTCATCCTTCAGCTCATCCAGACTGAAAAAAGTTTGATGCTGTCTTGTTTTTCTTTTTAAAGAATTCCTCGTGTATAAAACAGATGTATTGTTAGAGTTACAGGAAGCATCAAACGAGGTACTTACTTACAGATCCTTTGCAAGATCAGTGGCAGCTATGTTAAATTAAGTTGCAAGACCATATGTTTTTCCTTAATTATGTACACAACAAGAATAATCAGCCAAAATTCCCAGGGACGAGAAAGCACCACAGCGTGTCAACTCAACTCAACGCAGCCACGGATCGATGGCAGCAGGATTAGCAAAGGGAACTAGAGAGGGAAGCTCTTTTCACCTTTCATGTTCATGGCACATCAGGATTAGCTGTGATTCCCCGTTCAGTTCTTGTCATTGAACTTGTACAATGTGTTGTTGTGGTGTCAGTTGCTGCAAGACATCCTTGATATAGGAGAATGGCGGACGATTTGAGGGTTCACTGCAGATACACAACACGGATGCAAAATTAGGAAGTAAGAGAGATGGAGATCAAAAAGAAAAAGAAAAGAAAATCAATGACTTGTACACGAATTGGAGTCATGTTAGGGCTTTTACAAGTTTTAGAAAAACACTAGAACTAGTATATTAAACTCCGGAAGATGACATTTACCTAGCAAAGCAGGCCTCAATCAAGGCTGCCACTGAAGGATTTACATTTCTGGGGATGGGAAGCCTTTGGCCCTTGAAACCAACTGCATCAATAACCTACAACATAAGTTTACAACTATTAATAGATGAAGGCAATCAATTTTTGATTCTTTTTATTGGATAATATCAAAATTCTGTGGCATGCAGCAGGGGTAACAGAAAAATAACCTGTGCCTGTTTTAGATTTCTCCAAGGATGTTTAAGTGTCATCAGTTCCCACAAGATTACGCCAAAGCTGTAAACATCTGACTTTTCATTCGATAGTTCATTGCGTAGAACTTCCGGTGCCATCCACTCAGGCTAAGAAAGAGGGGCCAGAATTTTAAATTTTAATATCTGAATTAATTCAAACCCCTTTTTGTAACAATCAATTAGAGGAACCTGACATATAGCAACTTATTAAATCAGAACTTACAGTGCCAGCAGCAGATTTTGATGAAAGATAGGTATTTGCTTTTGTACGTGAAAGACCGAAATCACAAATCTGGGCAGCCACAAATGCCGCATTTCAAGAGTAAACAATTGGTCAGTATCCTAATCATGTTTGTAGACAGAGAGCTCCAACAGAAAGGGCAAAGAGAATTCCTTGGTTATTGCAATGAAATCATCAAATTAACCTGTTTCTATGTTTTCATAAAGCTATAGGAATGCATTTTAAGGTCCTTCACTTGTATTAATTTATTGCTTTGGTCATAATAAGGCGTTGAGTAACTGGAGTGTAATATGATGGAATCAGGGAAGGATATAAGGTAGAGATGAGGCAATGCAGTTCTCAGATTTTTCCCAAAAGGAGATTTGATTGCTGAAACTTAAAAGCCAAGAAGAGAAACACGGAAATATTCCAGCACTATTTCAATTTCTAGAGTCACTCATAATCTTCATTGCAATACAAATTATGTTTTCACTTAAGCTCAAATTTAAGCAAAGCTTCTATATATATACACAATAGAACAACAAATCTAACTCTGAATTCGGTGAGTTTGCAACTCTTACCTTGACTGTGTATGTACTGTCAACTAAGAGGTTCAGAGACTTCAGATCTCGGTGAACAATTGGAGGTCTAAACTGATGAAGATAATTCATACCCATCGCCTGTACAAATAAATAAACAACTGATAAGCACAAGAAATCACTAAATTCATGTTCAATATGACAGTGACAATAAGGTTCCAAGTTTCACTAGTGTTATTCAGCTGAGATTCCATTTGCTTAGAAGCCGAAACTTTAGCAGTCAAGCCTAAATGCATACCACGTCATATGCCATATTTAAGCGGCGCTTCTCATCCAGAACCAATGCAGTACCAGGCAAATGCAAAAGTTTATGTAAGCACCCTCTGCAGTCCAAAGAAAATTATTCATTTCGATGTGGAGAGCTGATTTTCCAAACAGGTTTTAGTTAAGATGAAATAAGGGCTAAAAGTATCTACCAGGTCATCCTTAGAAACCTTAATACCTTGACAAAAACTCCATAACTATGGACAAGTTAGGGGGCTCAAGAACAGCACCCATAAAGAGAACAATGTTAGGATGTCGCAAGCGTTTCATAAGAGCAACCTGACAACAAAGCTTTACACAGTTAAGTTCAACTGAAAATGGTGCTACTAAAACCAGATACTGTTAATATTAAGTCTAGAGCGAAAAATATGGACATTTTCCACGTTTTGAAAGTTCATCAGATTTTCAGAAAACACACTGTATAATGCATACCTCACGCAAAAATTCCTTATCATGCTCAGAAAGTAAATTTTGCTCCATGAGAACTTTGACAGCAACATCCTGATATTCAAATGCATATCATTAGACAAACCGTGGTGTAAAAATAAAAATGTAGGACTGAAATATTCAATGTGGCAACAGAACTATGGTGGCGAGGCAAAAGTGTGTACATGAAATTGCTATATCTATTAGAGATGTAAGGAAATCATCCTAAGCTAGTAGGCATATTCCAAAAGATAGAATAATGGCCTGTAGTAAGGAAGTCTCGTAGCCCATGCAATCACACAGTCATTTGAGTGGAAAATTTGTCCTACAGGTCACCAAAAGTTGGTTTCTTATGTATGCACAAGGGTAAAGAATGTCCTCCCCTTCTCTTTCTCGATGGTTTTCCAATTTGGATTAATAATAAGGGATGACTGCAATGCAACAGGAACTCTTTTAGGTAATTGATATTTTGGTCCTAGACCTTTTTTTTAATCAATCAAGTCCTATACCTTACACAATTTTACTATGATTCATTTCCGTAGAAAATTGAGAAGAATTTCCATTTTTCTTTCTACTGATTACAACAGGGCTGTTAGGGTGTACATATAGGGGAGGAAGCATATTGACACATTTAATTACCCTTGATACTAGGCTGACATAAAGGGATTTCTCCTAGACCTAATCCTACCAATAAGGAAACATAGACTAAGTCCTAAAAATCAGAAAGCATAATTATAAATCTTCTAATGATCTTGAGATTCCAGAAAATCTGGAATTCCACAATTTCATACCTAACAGAAGTTCATGTTGCAGTGATGTACCAACCTAGTATAGATCACTAAGAAGATATTCATGTTCTCTCTTTGATGATCAAGAATGACAATGAGCTAGATAACATGTAAAAACTATCACCAATGAAAGCATTATGTGGGGAGAAAAGCTTTTCAAGACCAGAAAAGGGTGAGAGATATTTACCGAACCACGCCAGTCAGCAAGATACACAGCCCCAAATGAACCTACGAGGCATATTCATCAGTACCCTCACTATATGGACTTGGACAAAAACAAGAGGAATAAGAGGGAATTTGGAAGAGTTGATAGTGTTCCATGTCAACTGAAAAACAGAGTTGGAAGTCCTTTAGAGTTCAAAACAAAAATATACCTGCTCCAATCTTCCCCTTCAGGACAAGCTCATGCCACGGAATAACCAAATCTTCGTCCTCAAGATTAAGTTCACTACTTGAGCTGCTTCTAACTGACTGAGTAGTCTCGATGGACGAAAGATTATTTCTTGCACCAGGCCTTTGTTTAGAGAATCCAGAAATTGGATGTCCAAATGGCATGATAGAGCTTTGCAGCATGGAACCTTTCACCAAGTGCTTTGAGTTGATATCATTAAGGAGCAGATTAGGTGACTGTAGTGCTCGAATATCCTTGTGATTGGTGTTGTTATGAGCATCTCCTCGGACTAAAGGGGAGTGAAAATCGCTGTGGTTGTTGCTTAGAGGTGGTAAGAGATTCTTATTTCCTAAACAAGTTTTATTATTGTCATCAATACCAGTGCCTGACAAGATGACAAGCACTCAATGGTGTATATGGATATTTCACAATGGCATATGCATTAAGTAGTTAAGGAATTACCTGATGGAATATCATCGAAAGTGAAATTAAGTGATTGGAAGTCATGGAAATATACTTTGGCCAACATCCTGAAGTCCTCGGCTGTTTGAATAGGTTTAAACCTTGGATGAGATAACGGGGAAGAGACTAGCATTGAAGATGTATAATTGAGGGATGAATCAGGCTGGCTTAAGGCTCCTGGCTTCGCAATCAAATCTACAAAATATTCCCTGGATATAGTATGCAAATTATTCCAGATGTCCATCACTCCATTGGTCCGCAATGGAGTCAAGTTTAGAAAGAAAGATGCAGCAAAAAAATCTACTGCTGTAGCAAATGCTACGGAAGAGATACAACATACCTCTCATTACCAACTTGCACGAGGCAAGAAGCAGCAACATCCCTTCCACAGTATTTACAACCTTTAGCAATTCTGCATGGCAAGTTAATTGCGTCTGCTAATACCTACAAAAATTAGCTTCATCCTGTAAGACCTTCTGATAGACAATCTGTACTAAAAGAGAACTAAAATAAATATACATTCACGAGAAGCATTTAGGATAATGCTAATTGGAAAAGCTGAAACAATACTTGCCCAATAGAATGCAACTTCCCATTGACACACCAATGACACAACTTTGACCACAAAGATACGAGACTTACTTTAAACAATAATGCACGATGAACACAGAGACCAACAGATAAGCTTCCAATAGGAAGCACAACAGAACCTAAGCGTCTTTTGAGAACTTCAGTACAGTCCTGCCAGCATTTGGAAAAGGCTTCATCTTCAGTAGAGGCGACGCCCCTGTGCCAAGGAAGCAGAGCTTCTTCAAAGAAATGTCACATGCAGATGATGACGACAGTCCAAAATGATTGGAAGCAAAAAAAACTCACCCCATTTGGTTACACACAAGATTTGCAAGATGCTCAACCACATTTTTTACATTGACCCAACCACTTGAAAATAGAACAACCTTATCATACAGCTCATTCAGAACAGGATCCCTACGTTTGTCAATCTGAACAACTTTTATTGACCAATCAGCAGAAGGATCAACAGCCTTTAATAAATCAAAAGGTGGAACACAGCCAATCTCTTGCTGATCTGCACTTATGGTCCATGCATAAGGATCCATGCCATGGATGGCATAAAACCCATCTGGGATTCTGTCAAAATAAGATAGACCGCCGGTCACCTGATGCATGAAACTATAGTAAAATATAGACAGTAATATATGCCGGCCACAGTTATAGTTATAGTTCCTAATCTCAATCACTGTTTTTAAACTGGCATAGACATACAAGGTTCATAAACAGAAGCAAAAAAGGCAGAAAAAATGAAAAAATGAAAAAAACCTACTTGATTGCTAGCAACCCAAATAAATAATTAGACTGGTGATATGTATATGATTGAACTTTGGGATGTAATATTTTAGTGTTAATTATATATATTATTCAACTATACATGTTATTCTGCTGTTTCTTCTTGTCAAAACATTTTGCTCCTCACATTTCACCAAAGAATTTCCAAGATCATACTGATATAAGCATGAGCATTCTATTCAAATTGAAGAAGAGTTACTATTCTGGGTTCTCCACGTGGTAATTTCACCAAACACTATCTGCTAAAATTAACAAAAACGACAGCAGCAAAACCATAGTGATATGACCAACCCAGTTACCAATTCATGTCAAATTCGCCATCCAGAGTTAAAGAAAACCATAAGAAAACGATTCGTACCCAAAATCGGTGAGACAAGGATTCAATGGAGAAGGCGTTGTTATGGTTATGAGGAAGCGGTTTGGAATCCAAGAAATTAGGGTCAGTAGCTGAAGCGGCTTGAGAGGATAGCCTCAACGCAAGTGCAAGCTGCAATTGGTAACTCTCTTCAGTTTGCTGCGCCCAGCTCTTAAACGACGATGTTTCTCTGCACCACCACCCACCGCCGCCGGCACCACCACCACCACTATCACTGTAATCCATCACCGGGGAGTGATGGAAATGGTAGCTTCAATTGATTCTGCAAATTTATCAATAAATAGTAATATAGTACAGTCGGTATATAGAACTTTTTGTTTCATCAATTGGGACGGATTGAGTATTATATTCTTTTTCTTAATTGGAATTTAGAAAGTTTGGGTCGGAAACGGAAATGTGTTCATTGCATGGGGAAAGGAAATTGATGGATGGAGGGAATTTTTGGCAGTGGAGGGTCCCACACATTTGCTTTCGTGGACTTTCATGGGGTCCACCATTTGCTTCAAAACAGCCCGATTCAGTGTATCAGAATTGAGGGGGGTTGTCATCACCTACATCCACGTTTACCTGTTACCTGCCAACTATCCAAATTTGGACATAGCTTGGAGTTTGGACATCATGATGATATAAATAACAAGTGTTCAAATCTTGGCACAAGAAACACTGGAGATTTTCCTATTTAATCCTGGCCTTTCGTTTTTTAAGACTCTAAAGTTAGATTCAGAAGAACTTGAGATGCATATACACGCTAGCTGCTAACAATTCTTTTAAAATAAAATAAAAATAGCAGTTCAATATTTAAATATAAAATAATTATCTATATTCTTAATAGAATTTTAAAATTCGAACATTTTTATCAGATTAATTTACTATTTAAATATTCACCTCTCATCTTTTTTTTCAATTTGCATAGACTATCATAATATCTTATAATCTTGTAAATAATTAATAAACATGAGTAATATAAAGATAACAAATATAATAAATACAATACACATTATTCATGCATATATTTTAGAAATATAAAAAAAAATCCCAACTTTTGAATTACATACAAAACAAACAAAACTTACAAATCAAAAATAAAATTGATAAATAAAATAATTAATTATAATAATCATTAGCATATCATTTAATTATTTAATTACTAAAATTGAATTTATTAGGGAAAATAAATAGATAATGGTTACATCTTAATTAAATCTCATTGATATAAAAAAATAACACTCAAATAAATAAATAAATTATACTTTTTAATTTTTTTTAAAGGAAGATATAATTGGATTAATTCATGTGTGCAAGTACAAAAGACGCGATCATTTCGGGGCATAAATTTTCTAAACTGGGAATCAAAGCCAATTAGCCTAATTCATGCGCTGGGATATTCGTGGATCGTCTTATACGCATAAAGGAGCATTGCGATACTTTTTAAAATTTTGATTGATCATTGTTGGGTGTTGTAAACGGTTATAGTATTTTGGTCCCGTAAATTGTAATTGTCAGCTCAAATAGGCCATTGTTAATATAAATACATTTTGGGAGGAAGGTTATTAGTATTTTTTTATATATAAGAAAAAGGCACTAATGGCAAATGTGTAATAAATTCGGATTCCAATAAACTTAATTAACCCATAGCAAAGGAAATTTAAAAGAAGCGGGAAATGGAGAGGAGAGATGGACAGAGAGGGAAACCTAAGAGGCGCGCGCTAGCCGGGGAAAAATCCCTCCTTCCTATTTCAGGCAACACCGCCACAAATCTCTGTCTCTCTTTCTTTCTTTCTTACCACCAAAAACGCCCCCAATTCATCTCCCTTCCCCCTTTCTCCTTCTTCCGGATTCCCAATTTCTAAACCCAGCAACTCGGTGCTCAGATTCAGATTTCCCGCTTCACTTTACTGGATCCACAACGGAGCCGACTATGGAAAAGCAAGGAAGAGACAACGGTGACCATTGGAATGATTTAATGGGATCAGGTTAGCCATCGATTCTTTGATTTTTGCATCAGATTCATACCTATCTTCTTTTTGTTAGCATTCAATTCTTTTTAATAGGATTATGCAGTATTAAATGAAAATGGATTGTGAATTGTTGTGAGCTTGCTTTTGGATTGATATGAACTTTGTAATGTTAACTTTCGGGAATCGGAGATGTGAATACCAAAACCATGGAGTCTGCACCTATATTCATATAAACCATTCAGATGACAAGAATGATACAGAAGTTTCTTTTTGTAATTTTTTTCTTTTTACTATTCCTGAGTAGGGGTTGCTGATATTGACTAGTTTCTTGAAGAATGGCTCTGTTTTGAGCATGAATTGAAACAATCAACACAAATTCTTCTATCTGCCACATTATAGCTGCTGCTTTATCCTATAATTTTAACTGGAAATTTTTTCTATCTGCCGATCTACAGTCACTCTCGTGCTGATGAAAGAACAATTGAATGTACAACAACGTGTTAGCCTAGGATCTTCTCCACTAGATCAGCTACTTTTGCTGGTTAGAACCTCCCCGTTAAAGTTCTCTGCATCAGAGCCCGCTCTGTTAGTCCAGCTCATATTAAGAAAATGAGTATGAAAGGGTCCAGCTCAAAGGTGAAGAAAAGGAGAAGCAAGGTTGGTGTGCCGGCAGCAAAGTTGGAATTAATTAGGTAGCCTAATTAATTGGTATGTGCTGGAAAGTGTAGAGGCAAGCATGTGGGAGACAAATTGAAAAGGTGCACCATCCCATGTTTGATGGGCACAATGTGGTGTCATGATAAAAGGAATGGTGAGTGGAAAAGAGGAGTGGACGCAGGAGCCAAATTGGATTAATTCCAATTTGGACTTTGACTTCTCATGATCACACGGTGATCATGTGATTGTGGCTTGGGTTGGCACTGCCTATAAATAGGCATGCCATTAAATGGACAGCATGAAAGAGAGAGCAGCAAAGAAAAAGAGAGCAGAGTTGCAACGATGTAGCTGCTAGAGAGAGATCAGTTGCAACGAAGAGCAACTGATCTGTGATTGAGAGGGATATTCTTGAATATCCGAGAGAGAGAAAAATAGAGAGTATTTTTCTTGTGTGTGATTGAGAGAAAAATAAACCAGTGAGGGTATTTATTTTTCTAGATTGTGTCTCCTCGATCTAGATGAGAGATTGAGTTGAGAGAGATTGTAAAAGGGATGTTGTTGAACATCCTGAGAGATTGTGAAAGGGATGCTGTTGAGCATCCTGATGTGATTGTAAGACTAATAATTTATTATTAGTGAAGATTGTTCGGAGTTGGTCCCGTGGTTTTTCCTCGTTGGAGGTTTTCCACGTAAATCCTCGTGTTGTGTATTTGTTTGCTGCTTGCTGTGTTTTTTGATTGTTCGATCCTGGGTGGGGGAAAATGAGATTTTTCCCCAACAACTGGTAGCGGAGCTGATGGTTCGATGGGCATGCGGAGCTGAAGATCCTTTTGGGCCTATGAGATGGGCTTTGATCGGAATCGAAGGTTCGATTGGGCATGCGGAGCTGAAGATCCGATTGGGCCTATGAGATGGGCTTTGATCGGAATCGAAAGTTCGATTGGGCATGTAGAGCTGAAGGTCCGGTTGGGCCTATGAGATGGGCTTTGATCGGAACCGAAGGTTCGATGAGCTTGCGGAGTAGATCCGATGGATTGATGGGGAGTATGTTGATGATGGCACAGACCTAGTGCACGAGGTCTGGTGCAGTGGCGGCACACAACGAATCTCCAAACTGATGAGCTAAAACGGTGGGCCAATAGATTGAGTTCGAAGTATGATGGGTGAATTCCATATTTCGTGCAAGTTGATGGGCCAAATTGGTAGGCTTACTCAGTTTGATGGTGAATTTTAAAGTACGATAAATCTCCGAAAGGAACTTGAAGTCGGTGGGTCCTGTTGAGGACTGTGTAGAGCTTCGTTCAGAGGGAGATTGTCGGGCTCAGATGGTGGGCCTGGTGGTACTTTAATTGAGGGGGAGATCGTTGGAGTGTAGTTGTATAAAGATTGGAGATTTTCATGATATGAGCTGGAGGGGGAGAATTGTTAGTCCAGCTCATATTAAGAAAATGAGTATGAAAGGGTCCAGCTCAAAGGTGAAGAAAAGGAGAAGCAAGGTTGGTGTGCCGGCAGCAAAGTTGGAATTAATTAGGTAGCCTAATTAATTGGTATGTGCTGGAAAGTGTAGAGGCAAGCATGTGGGAGACAAATTGAAAAGGTGCACCATCCCATGTTTGATGGGCACAATGTGGTGTCATGATAAAAGGAATGGTGAGTGGAAAAGAGGAGTGGACGCAGGAGCCAAATTGGATTAATTCCAATTTGGACTTTGACTTCTCATGATCACACGGTGATCATGTGATTGTGGCTTGGGTTGGCACTGCCTATAAATAGGCATGCCATTAAATGGACAGCATGAAAGAGAGAGCAGCAAAGAAAAAGAGAGCAGAGTTGCAACGATGTAGCTGCTAGAGAGAGATCAGTTGCAACGAAGAGCAACTGATCTGTGATTGAGAGGGATATTCTTGAATATCCGAGAGAGAGAAAAATAGAGAGTATTTTTCTTGTGTGTGATTGAGAGAAAAATAAACCAGTGAGGGTATTTATTTTTCTAGATTGTGTCTCCTCGATCTAGATGAGAGATTGAGTTGAGAGAGATTGTAAAAGGGATGTTGTTGAACATCCTGAGAGATTGTGAAAGGGATGCTGTTGAGCATCCTGATGTGATTGTAAGACTAATAATTTATTATTAGTGAAGATTGTTCGGAGTTGGTCCCGTGGTTTTTCCTCGTTGGAGGTTTTCCACGTAAATCCTCGTGTTGTGTATTTGTTTGCTGCTTGCTGTGTTTTTTGATTGTTCGATCCTGGGTGGGGGAAAATGAGATTTTTCCCCAACACGCTCAAGTTTTCTGATTCTTTGTCTTTGTCAGCTTACTTATTGGAAAATGCAATCTAGCCTTAAGAGGTCTGGGAGCTCTCATTTCTTGGTCAAACCCTCTAACGCAAACAAATGCTGCAAGAAAATTCATCCAATTGAAAACTGAAGCATGCTGAAAAGTGCTAATTGTGCAATGCATGGATCAGACTGTATCGATCTGAGTTGCATAGTATCGTCCAAATAAGCATATTTATTGAAGATGTGTCTCTGTCCCTAATGACTTAGAAATGCTAAAACAAGGTGACCTGCTTAAATTTAATTTCATGAATTTCAGGATTTTAACCCTCTATTAGTTGCGACTTTGAATCAAACTAGACCTGGGATTTTAGATCTCAGAAGACCAACTGTAAGCCTGTAACTAAACAAACCTATAAGCTCATGTTACTTCACTACTCATGCATCTTGCAATGCTATTCTTTATTTCCTTCAACATCCAAACCAGATAAATAGGTATTAAAGTTAAAAATGGTGTTGCATACCTTTCCAAAAGCAGAACTGAATTTCTTCAGTTGAAAGTCCTGGGAGAAAGCTTTGTCAGTTTTCACCTCCATGATTTAATTTTGCTGCTAAAGTAGAAGTATTATTCTATGTGCTACTGTGCCTGCATACCTTTGAATATTGTTGATACAGAGGTCCCAAAGAACACCATTCTTCTTGGTAGATTCCATATCCATTGTCTTGGAACGCTAATTGGGTTGAGGCTGGATTCGTGATCTGCAAATACCTGCAATATAATTTTAAAGCCATTTGATTACAATTTATTTGTATTCAATAGCTACCATCTTAGGCTGTTATGTAGGGTTCCAAATTCCTACGTTCAATTTGCAGTATACTGCCTCAGTTGTATTTACCTCATTCACTTGAAAATATGTGCCATTGAGTGGAAAGCTTCCTCTCATCGCTGTTCTACAAGGTATCTGTGTAGGGGAAGATTCACATCAGCAAGTCTAAACAATTCCAGCACTTAAGTATCCATGGTGTCTTTACATGCATAAGTAAAGACTCACCAAAATTGTTCCTCTGACGGTTTGCGAGCTGGCTTCTCTGACACTGTTGCATGAGAAGCATGTATTATCATGGCACAATTTGCCTGACTCCTGGGACTGGCATAGTTGTTCAGGTGCGTTGATTGAATTTGCAGTTTCACCTAGCAATAAGAGACACCATCATTTAAATATGGTAGCAGCATCCAATATCACTCATCTCATCATATGTATTTACTGCCTGCCATGTTTGAATCATATAGACACCAGATAACTCCATGCTGCTGCGTAGGATCTTAATATGTTTTTTCCTAGATTATGTGCACCCCAAGGTGCAATTTGTTGGCGCAACACTCATTCTAGAGTTATCTGCAATAGGGATTTTCTTTTGTTCTTACCTGGTGCCCATATTGCGAGAAGGTAAGGACTAGGATCATCAGGTTCTCGCTTATCCATCTGCAAATTTTATAGTTTAGTTATACAATATAGGGTGTAAAGAGAATCGGCAGTATCAGATATCGTATGGAAAACTAACCCCCTTGAGGAGAGGATGTGAATCTGGAAGTTCATACCTGCATTGCATTAGGAAGATATATGTTATAAGGATTTTCCCCACATTCCTACTTTGGTATTAAGGTTGTCTTCATTGATCCATGGAGTTTTTAAGTTAGAAGTGACCCCTTTCCCATTTTGATGCTACAAGGTCTTATTTTTTAACAAGCAGCAGGATTTCTTTTTATTTTGCTTAAATTGAAAAAAGAAAAATCTAGCATGCAATTCCAGAGTGTTATACTAGCTTGGTGGGACTCTAAAAAAGAAAGAATAAGAAAATAAAAGGAAGAAAAAGAAAACTAACTCCTGTGGTCGTAACATAGACTGGATTTAAAAAAAACGATTTCACAGTATTGATTGGTATTGTTTGACTTTATTCACTTGTGCGTGCGTGTGTGTTGGTTCTTTCATGATTAGGAAAAGAGGATTCTTACACTTGGTGCTCTGTCCTTAGCCTACTGATATTCTTCAGTTTGGGTTGTGGGATAGAAGCAGCATCTTGATTCAAAACAACTAAAGCCTTTGATAAGTCAGCTTCCTGGATGTCCATGCTTCCTTGCATGTAATCTTGTAAAGTCTGCGTGAATTTTTCTATGTTGAGTTCTATTGTCGGTATCTCATCAGGATCCTCATAGAATGCATCCTCAATATCACTCTCAGTCACTTCATAGTGATTTTGTTCTGGTGTTGCTGGCTCTTCAACTATAGGTACACATTTGCTAATATAAGATCCTGCCCTTGTAAGGGACTTGCCCTCTGGTGGAGGTAAAAGCAGGGAATTGATAACTACGCCAGGGTTTCTCTCAGTGAAAAAGGGAGCAGTTGAAGTCGTTATACTCTTGTCTTCTGGCCCAGGAAGGGCAAGCCTTGCACTGCACAAGACAGATTTAAAGTTCAGCTTCATCCGCAGATGCATGTCACATGTGTATGTGAAGCAGTGAGGTGTATAGTTTTAACAGAATGCATTTTTACGTATTCCTCTGATTTCTTCTATTTTATCTCCCTCTACAGTTTTCAAAGTACCACCTTAACTGCTCCTCTTTTTTTCATTTCTTTACTGTAACAATGACACCTTTTTCTCCACGTTTCTTGCTGAGAGACTGATAATACAGTTTATCTGATTCTTTCCTAAAGTTTCCTAGGAAATGGCTTGAGCCCCACATGTTAGTTTCCCCCAAAATCTGTCATGGTGTTAAACAAGAATGTGCGTCTAAGGTGCAACTTTTCTAGAGGACAAAAAAAGTTATCATGCCCTTGTACTCTTGGCCAATTCTGGTTGCAACTTCTCTTCTCCTACATCCCATACTTTATTGTTGCAAACTTTTTCTCCTATTTATTGGTTTAATCCTACTCTATACTACAATTTGCAAGCTTACGAATTTCAATTTGTCACCTGTACCAGATACCTCTAGTCTCTATGGCTGGGCTCTTTCATGTGTTTGCTAGTCTACTCATGGAAGCATAAATAGTGACTAAGGTGCAAACCTCGCAAAGGCACTTGCAAAGTGTCTGCACTCTGCTCGCATTGGACATGCATTACAATTTGGTCTATTCTTTGTGCAAAAGACCTGCATAAAGATTAAAACAGAGGACATTATTTTATTTTCTGATAGAAAGCATGAGGCATGCCGATGCTCTTTTAAAATGTGTCGAAATGAATCTGGACTAGTGATGAAGTTTGCAGAGGTCAAAATGAGTATACCTTTCCAAACGTGATCATTTGATAATGCAATTCGTACCTGTTTGGGGAGGAAACTAAAATTAGCATACATAATATACGTCTTATTCTCCATTCAAGTGACTGTCATGAAGAGTTATATAGTTATAGTCTTACAATGTTCGTTGATCAAGTTTGCACAATCTTGGCCATAGGTATTTCTGAATCGTCTCTAGTATTGGGTACCTAGAAAGAAATAGGTTAATATCTGGTTAGTTTTAAACATTTCTTAAGATTTAAATTGTTGGATATAATACATACAGCTCTAGCAGGTGTAGTTGAAGTGATTCTGGCAACGGTTGGAGAGGAACCCATCCTAATCGAACAGCTATTCGTCCCACATTGGTATCAACCTTCATAAGAACGTTATGAATCATTTTATTCTAATACTTTGTTAATCAAACATGATCAATAATTCAGGAATAAACTTACTGGAAAAGCCAGGTGATGGAGTGTTAAGAGGCGCACACACTCCACACTCTTTAACCCCAGCCCTCGTACGCTTAGCAGGTACTCCCTACCAAATACAAACATGTAAAAAGTTAGGAAATAGATTCCATACATTTTGTTTGGTATTATATTTGCAGATCATTTGGTTAATCTAATGCCACAGGTGGCAGTCTTCTTATTTTGCAACAATGTCAATGAATTTGCCCATTTCTGAAAGAGTCTTACTTTGCTTTATCGGGAGGAACATCTCTTAACCATTCCAGATCAGTGCTTCCATGTTCACTAACCACTCGATCTAGGAACTCCTGCAATGTTTTGCAACTACTATTAATTTATCTCATGTACCCCTTACCTTATATCATGCTTTCATTTGAGATGATTGATTTTAAGGTTTGAGATTAAATTTGCTTCACATACCTTAATCCGTTCAGCTAGCATGTTATTCATTCCTCTTTCTTTGATTGCGTCAGATATCTCCTTGACGCTAGCAGATCTCAGTGCTTCATAGTCCAGGGAATCCATTGTAGCTTCACTTTTTTCTTTTCTTCTGTTTTCTGGCACCTGCCTCCTTAAACTATCCCAGTCAATTGCATCCTTCTTTTCACCCCCAGCTTTTCCTTTTCTTCCTTTTAAGGTTTTTGCACTTCCCTCAATGTGTTTCAGATCGGTAGAATGCACTTGCTCCTTTGAATTTTGCGCAACCAATTTATAATTAAAGTGTGTGCTCTCATCAACTATATTGATACTCTCCTCTATGTCAAAAACGTTTCCTGTGTTCTTTGGAGTGGGTTGCCTGTGAGTGTTCTGCCTTGTTACAACTGCTTCAGTGTGATTTACAGGTTCAACAGCTTGAGTGCTATCCAGTTGTAAGTCATTTCTCCATTCATGTGACTGACTTTGGTAAGGTGAAGTATTTCGTTCACATATTGGTTTCTGGTGTAGATCCATTATAGGAATTTGCTGGAACCTTGGTGACCTATACTGTTCAGCAGCCGTATTGCCTGCACCTTCCACCCTTTGTCCAACCTTTGTGCTTGTGCTTGCCTGCCTTTTCTTGGTGAATGCAGAGGCAGTTGATGGCCAAGAAGATGTGCTTTCTTCGCCATGGAATCTGAGAACTTCTTCCTGTACTGTGGGTTGTGTAGTTGGTTGCGACATATAGGTGCTGGAAGGGTCTATTGATACTTGCATGTTTGCTTGGTTGTGATTGATTTGGTGGTTAAGCACATAAGGATAATCCATACTTTTAAAGCTTGTAAAATTTGACCTGTGATTTGCATTGTCTACCTCTGGTTTCTCTAGTCCATCCCCAGATCCCTCTTGAAAGAGTAAGCCTCCACTGATAGGACTGCAGTATTCATCAAAGTGGGCAGTGCTCATGAGAAGATCTGTGTAAGAGAAATTCTGAATCTTGCTGGGTCTGCACACACTAGCAGGATCTTCTGCTTCTGAGTTCATGCCAGAGTAGGATATCACTCCTTCATTGGCTTGGATGATAACAGAATCGACAGAATCTTGTGATGATATGACTTCTTCATCCACGCAGTGAACCTCTCTCTCGAACATGCTTGTTGGTGTGGGGTTTGTCATGGAACTCCGATTACAGACAGAAAAACTTAAGCCCTCGCAGTTTTTAATGGTATCGTTTGGATTTACTATGCAGTCATCTGGTTCTTGAACTACCACGCTTCTCTCTCTATGACAGGCTCTGTCTTTTCTCGATTTTGGAGGAAATAATGAGGCTAGAGACATGAAGGCAGAGCTGCATAATGGAAAAGTAGTTGAATATATTGCTCAATTTAGGAATATGGATATATTTGTTCTTGCCATTAAGTGAAAATATTGAGTTTACCTTGAGAGGTGGTCTGAAACATTTTGAGTGAGAAAAACTCCTATGACAGAGTCAACAACTGATCCCTTCCATTTTGAGAAACGTCTATCTCCTGCAATTTTTTCATCACATTCATAATCATAGGTAATCTACTGAGTGATTCTATAGACATCATTTTGTGAGCTCTTTCTTAGAAAACATTTGAGAATGACATTCATGCAAAGTTGTTTGTTGTGATTTGAGAAGATACAAATTTAACCTACATTCTTCCTCAAAATTTTGGTGAGTTGGCAATTTCTGGTATGAACACTGGACTCTGTAGAAAAATGATTTCTGGTTGCAACTTTTAATAATTTAAAATTTCCCCAAATTTCCAATAGGAGGTCGTTTCTTATAACAAAATAAATTAGAAAGCTCTAGTTGGTTTTATAATTTATGATGTAGAGGAGGTAGTGTTCCTTATCCTTATCTTTAGTGTTCTTCTCTTACAATGTGCCGACAATAAATATGCATTTCAGTTCCACTAAAGATGAATTAGCTGGAAGATATTTTTTACCACGAATAGCACCACAAGAATATTCTGACCTCTACATTCTACTGTGTTTGTGAATCAGATATAACAGTTATCCGGATGTTTTGGCTTTACAAATGTGAGAGATTTACCTTGAACAAGATGCATTCTTGCAATGAATGAGTCCACCCGCAAACGAAAAACTTCCCTCTCATTCTGCCACCATTGCTCCTTCTCCTTGTCTGATGTTTCCAGGCCTTCACTACCTTCCTTCCCCATCAGCAGTTTCCAAACCCTGTCTGTTTCGGGGTCAAGGTCTACTTTAGGCCTTGGCTTATGTTTCTTAAGTAGAGAACCCGCATATGGAATAATTTTACCATCTCCTCCTTTGTATGGCACAAGCGCATTTTGCTGATTGTTGATGCTTAGACCCTCTAGTTGACATATGACTTCTTCAATCTGATCAGCAAGTTTCTGATTTGATGGTCGCTCTGCACCAGATGTCAAAGAGTGATTACTATCAGTGAAGTTATATAAGATCTTCAAAACTAAAATGCTGAGGTGATAGATTAATTTTAGAACCTTGTTGTTTTGCTGAATATTGCCGGTGATCTTCCAAGACATCCTTCCGTGGTTGTTGCATCCTAACTTTTTCTGATTGTATAGTTATGGCTAAAGTGGATGATCCCATTGTCTGCAACTTTCCTGATTGTTTATAGCTTGCAATGTTGGGTTGCTGCCGCTTTTCAGGTGCAGGTCCTGATCTGAGATTAGTTGGTGGGGGCATGACACAGGTTTTAGTCAGTGGTAGCAAGACTAAGCTATTGACCTGAGATGATCTATTTGCCTGTTCCATCCTTTCTCTCCATGAATCAGGCTGCAGCGGAGTATTTTGCTGTGGCAAATAATGTCCAGATGCCATCACCGGAAGGCTCAAATTCCCCACTAAGCTATTGCTCCCACCATGTTCTCTGTTCTTGGCACTGTCACTTCGAAACTGTGAACTCTTGTCATAATTCGTCCTAAACATAAATGCAGTTGCATCCAGATTCCTCGTGCAATTTGATCCTGGTCTAGAAACTTTATCTACTTCAAACGAAGACAACATCTCAAAACTGTCTGCTCTGGTTCCATCATACATTTTCCTTCTCTTGTGAGTCTCTAAGCAAGTTGCACTTGAGATGTTACCGTTTCGGTTATAACCCTCTACCTGAACTCTCTCTTGGTGCAGCAACGAAGCGCAAGTTGGATTTGGACTGCAAAGTCTTCTCTGCTCAGAATGGTAGAGTTCTGTCTGCAACCCCCTAGCTTCAAGTAAAAAAGACGGCATCTTTGCTTCTGATTGAGGATTAAGATGAGATGCCATTTGTCTAGCCATCTCATAGCTTCTGTAGTTACTTTTTGCTGGAAAGAATGTTTCAGAAACTGCTGTCTGGACCTGTTGCGCTGTTTCTCTATTCCTGCTTATTATAATGTCGTTTAAGTTCTTCCAGGTGGCATTTAGCGAATCTTGTTTCGCTGAAGTTATTTGTATATCTGGAATTGGGGTGTGGTCACCTTGCATTTGATTCATGAAGTTGAAGAGGTTACTCATAGAGACTGAGTGCTGATTCTCTAACAGTGACCAATTATGTTGGTTAACCTGTGAAACTGACTTCGTGTTGTATAGCTTGTCTGCATCACTGCACAGTTCTGGAGATTCAAAACCTACATTCAAATTCAAAGACTCCTTGGGATGCTCCTGCTGCTGAGCAGCACCAAAATTGTGCATCCCTCTGGTATTTTCTGATTCAAAATTCAGTGTTCTTCTGCATGATTTCTGGGCAGTTCCAGGACTGCAATATGCAGTCTCCCGGTTGGCATCTGCATGTTGAATTGCTGCTTGTTCTAGGCCTTCTTGGTGTTCAAAGTTCTTTCCAGCATTGAAGTCTGTAGTCTTCCCAGTAGAATCTTCACGTTGAATTGCTGATTCTTCGAGGCTCTTCTTTCGGACATATTTCCACTTCCCAGCACTAGTACTGGGATTTATACTCCCCCCAGTAGAATCTTCATGTTGAATTGCTGATTCCTCCAAGCTCTCTTTGCGTGCATACGCCCTCTTTCCAGTGCTGGGATTTACTGCCTCCTCAACAGACTCTGTGTGTTTAGTTGGTGATTCTGGAAAACTCTTGCGGACATATTTCCTTTTTCCAGTAGGCTTCTCCTCGGAGTTCGTTTTCACTGGGGTTGAAGACTTGGGAGTTCTCTTTGGTTTTCCTTCCACAATTACTTTGGGCCTATGTTTTTTCCGTCTAGTTGGTTTCTGTTCTGGCGTTTTGTTCAGGTCAATGACTCGATCAGTTCCTCCGTCAGGATTTGCTGGTTCCATTAACGCTGTAGAAGTGACAGCAGATGATGAGTCCAGAACAGCATGCAGAAGTTCCGAATTCATATGACTGGTATTTTGCTCTCTAGGTAGAAACACATCTTCTGGCTTGTCTTTTTCTTCATTTGTGCATGTTATTGCTGGGAGATTAACCATTGCAGAAGGCATACTCTCCAATGTCTTGCCCTGATGTGGTGTTACAGGTGTGAATTGAGATGAAATGGTAGCACTGAATGCTGCATCAGCTTCTCTTGGAAGTGAGTTCAGATCATAGCACGTATGATAAGGTACTGGGTATTCATCTGTTGAAAGTAATGTTATTAGAATTTGCATTAAAACTGATACAATCTCTTTCTATGTGATATCATGTTATTTCTATCAACACATCTGAAGTACTATTCACAACTTTGGCACATTCAGATGTTATTAAAACAAAGTCTTACACAATACAGAATAAAAGAAGTATCATGATTAGAGTTAATTCATGCATTGCTTGAGGTCCTTCTTTGCATTTGAAAAATACACTTTTGCCATATCTTAGTTTCATAGTATTTTACCAGCACTATGACATTGCATCCCATTTTAGTGTTTTATGATGTCAAATTGATCCAATCCTATAGGTTCTGAAACAAAGATTACAGTTATGTTTAATACCCCGAAACCTACCCCTTGATACAAGTATTGCTGTTAATAGAAGGAATAGCAGTATTGCATAAACAGATTATACCAGTACAATAATAAGAAAAAAAACTTACACCGATATGTTTGGGATGGACTGTTGAACCTATCCAAAAGGCTTGAACTTGAGCAGTGAATCTGACCGAACTCAGATTCTCTCTGCGTGCTAACTTGAGAATGCAAATTGGGCATCATGGTTCCCCCAGCCATGCTCATGTTTCTGCCAAGCATAGTATTTGCATAGGCAGTTTGAGCTACCATATTTGCACTCATTCCCATAACATCAGACATGGTGTCCGAGTTAGGGCCTGCAATTGGAGCCATTGCTCTGATTCTAGCGGACAAACTCGTATCTCCCATGAAATCAGTGCCATTTCTACCCATCTGGTTGTAGTACAGTGACTCATTCAAGGTTAACATTTGTGGAAATCCACCTTGAACTCCATCCCATCCCGGTAAATCCACTCTGCCGAATTGGCCCCCCTGCCTGCCTGCCATTGTAAAATTAGATCTTGGTGGAATGGGCTTTTGTGGGGTTGCTGGCATCCAAGAACTGCCCACAAACTGGAAATCATTCTCTTGGATTGGAAACCCCTTCCCAAAATTAATCCTTGAATCCATTCGACTCTGCAGATCTGTTGTGCCTTTCCTTTCACCTGATCAGTTACTCCATTCATTCAGAGCTCTAATTTTACTTCTATTCGAAAGCACTTAAGCAATTCCCTCTCCTCCCTTACCACATTGCTAGAACTTTTCCTGTCCAATCCCCAAAACAAATTTCTCACTCAAAAATCCCACCTAACTTCAATTCAAGAAGATTAAGATTAAGCAATATATTGTTTTTATCAGGTACCAAACAACAAATGACATCTATCTTATAGATGCAATTAAGAACAATTCCTCATATTCCTAAAACAACTAAAAGCCAGCTATGTTCTTCCTAATTCTTGCAAAACCATGGAAAACATGAACACAGTAATGGCAATATAATGAATCACTTTCTTTTCTCTGGTTTTTTAGTTTTGGCGAAATAATTAAGATGATCACCCATATCTGCCTGAAAGTATCTGAACTGCATCTGTTTTAAATGGGTAAGATTGTGTGCAGTGCACCCAGAAAACATTTTGCAGAAAATCTTCCAAAGAATCTTCTTGTGATATGCATCAAACATTTAACCACTCTATCATATTAACATGCATCAAACATGGAACCAAATTAAAAATAAACGTAAATGCAAATAGTGCATTTTTGTAATCTCACCGATCTGTTTCTGAGTCAGCTCAGTCACGAGTCATTGCCGGAAATTCCAGTCTGAGCTTGAAAGGAATGGAGTAGAGAGAGAGAGAGAGAGGAGAGGGAGAGGGAGAGAAAAAAAAAGGATGTAAAAGAAAAAGAAAATGAAAAAGAAAAAAAAGGAAATGTAGTGGTCTGGGCACCCACTTTTGTCTTTATAATAAACTGGGCACACTCTATCATAATTAATGACTTGCTTAATCTTTTTGGGTGATTTGTTGCATGAGTTAGAAACATATTTATGTTTATAACCCGCAGGAATTTCATTTAGAAGAAGTACACAAGTTGCGCGCTAAAAACTAAGGCGGGTTTTAAAAGATAAATTTATGAATTAAAAGTATTTATGTGAGTTAGAATCATTTGCAAGCGAAAAAAATAAATAAATTATTTTC
The DNA here is from genome assembly GCA_963691705.1 of Viola odorata. Classification (NCBI taxonomy): domain Eukaryota; kingdom Viridiplantae; phylum Streptophyta; class Magnoliopsida; order Malpighiales; family Violaceae; genus Viola; species Viola odorata. Next base: position 64,769,497 of record OY829543.1, on the reverse strand, counting down.
GTACTGAATGGTTATAAAATTTATCTTTGTAAATTAATTTCTTTTTTCCTTTATACAGCAGATTGTAAATTGTTGGTTTTCAAATTATAAAATAGGATCTTCTTGCACAATTATTTGCTATTTTATTCCGAGATTTGGTAACAAACACGGGTGGGTAGGTGCTTGAAGAGTAAGCTACTGGTGTGATGTTTCTATATACTGCCACATAGGTAACTTTCCACGTTTAAAATGCTACACCTGGAAAGTAACTTATTTTGTTTGATTTGTGTTAAGTGGAGATACTATATCTTCTCTTTAATTAACAAGTAAATTAATGTAAGTTTGTATGTTAACGCATGTCATCGTGGGAGTTGTTTTTGGAGTAATAATTTAATTAAAGGATTGTTATGGTAGCAATTCCCAAAACAGTAGTCTTGCAGGCGTGTTTGGTTTGGGTACTTCGTGCCTGCCTTAAACACATGACTCCATGCTAAAAAAAACAAGAAGCTTGGTGCCCTTGAAATCTTCTTAGATTAGAGTACTACTGATATAAAATTATATTATTATTTTTTATTACGTTATAAAAAAACATTATGTACTGAATAGAATCTCGTGTACTTTTATCTATTTATATTATTGTCATAGAAAGCAACCATTTGATAAAAATAGAAAAAGTTATGGTAGAAGTGAGTTCATATCAGCTATTTTTGCATGAAAAGTACGTAAATGTAACTTTACGTACTTTTTATATAGATATAGATGATGGTGATAATGACGCGTGTCTTTTTTTTTCCCTATGGGGAATGATGACGGGCATATAGGGTGTACTACTTGTTTGCAATTTAGAAAAAGTGATAGAGAAACGACAGTTGGTTTGTCTAGAGTTAGAAAACATACTTTTAATAGTAGTGTTATGAAAAGTGACGTGCAGATGCCCTGACGTTACTTCATTGGAAACAAGAATTTATTGTTAAACAAGTTACACATAAGGAAGGCAGTCTTTGGTCCTTGTTTTCTAGGCATGAATGAGTTTCATTGCAGTTACAAGTCAAGTCCTCTAGCTTTTCTCAGATTATCCCTGTGGTCAAATGATGTCATGTTTGAAGTGACAAATAATTTCAATTCTTGGAGTCTTTTTTATTTATTTTTTGGTAATATGGTCATTGTTTTCTAGCACAATTGAGGAGACTAATTATAATTATAATTGTAGGGATAGAGTTTGCAAAAAAATAAAATAATTAATGATTTTATTGTTTGATTTATTAATATTATAACATTATAACAATTTTTAGAACGTAGTAGCTGTAGGAGTTAAAAATAGGTTTATGGAAAAGCAAGGTCGTGTTTTTCTTGAAAAAGCAAATGCATTAGCGGTGTTGCCCTTAATAAATCCAAGAAAAAGATAACACGATGACTAAATAAACGAAATTGGCTTACGTTACATCACTACTAATTTAATTTACACATCTAAAAAATAATAAAATAATGTTTTTTCATAAACGATATTTTATCAACAACGAGAATAGTTCTTATAAATACTTTACTTTTAAATAAATCCCTCTAATACGGACAAAATTAAACTTTAGAGTTTAGTTAGTTCAATAAAGTTAATTTTAACTAATAATTGCGCTTTAAAGAGAAAAAGTAATAAAATACACCAATTTATTTATTCAGTCACCCCTTTCCAACTTTCTAGGTTGCACACGTGAGCACAAACTGCGAATGACAATTTTGCCCTACCTTCTCACTTTAGTTTGCCTTGGTCCCACAACAACAAAAATGGTACTAAAAGTTTATCCAATGGCATATACTATCATACCCTTGGGCTTGCTCCCACGGCATAACAAACCCTTTCTTCCATTTCTTTTCACCCATTACCTCTCTGCTGTCAAAAAGGGGAAAAATAAGAAAATTTCTTCAAACAGACGATCTCTCTGAAATTAGAGTTCTACTAACGGCGACGTAAATGACAGAGGATGGTGGGTGCGTAGGATAAGTAGTAGGTGCAGTGGAAGGTGAGCAGCTGAAAGGAAAAAGTTTCCTGACTGCGCAAATTAGCGCAAACCCACTCCTTGATATGCTTGGTGTACTCTGCGCGCGTCCAAAACCTTGGATCCTCAACTCTCTCATCTCTCATTTTCACGGCTCTCCGTCTGCTCACAACAGCCGGCTCGTCCCGACCTATCCTTCCTCCGTCACAAGCTCTCCAGATTCTACCGCAGCGCCGCGATATCACTCCACTAATTCTTCCAATTTGGTCGTTTCCAACGGTGGAGCGGCTTGTATATGGCGCGTGATTCATCCGTGCCACCAGAAGAGGAGGAAGAGGAAAGGCTGCAGTCAAATTAACAGCGTGAGTCGACGCCTGTTGTCGGAGCCGAAAGGGGAAGGTTCGTGGAATGCAGCCTGGGATGCCAGGCCGGCGCGCTGGCTCCACCGGCCTGACTCAGCTTGGCTTCTGTTCGGCGCACCCGCCTATCAGTTGCCGATTGAGTCATGGACGGGTGATGCAAGTATCGAGGGCGATAACAACGAGGGGAGAGTTGACGTTTTAGATTTCATTTATGAGATTCTAAGAAAAAGTAGTCACAGTAGTCATAATGATGATACTGATTTGAAACATGAAGGCTTCTCTGATTACAAGGTTACAGGTTAGTGAGTTAGTAGTAATAATTAGTTTTTTTTATTAAATTAATTTGTTGATTTGATTGTTGGGTAGGTTGGGTTTATTAAAGAAAATTCCTTTTGTGGGATTTGGTTACAGGGGTGTTGGCGGATGGGAGGTGTTTGTTCAGGGCAATTGTACATGGGATGTGTTTGAGGAGTGGTGAAGAGGCTCCTGATGAGAACAGGCAAAGAGAGCTTGCTGACGAATTGAGAGCTCAAGTGAGTTTGAATGTTGATCATATGATATTATAGACTTCTTCCCTGTTTGGAATTGGGTCTTGATTTTGTCCAGTTTCTGAATTACCAGCTAGAAGCGAGATGAAATTTCTTATTTTTATTTGATTGACTATGATTTATGAACACCCCTTTCTTTGTTTGCAAATTATAATTAAGATTTTTGTTTTGTAGGTTGTGGATGAGCTTTTGAAGAGGAGGGAGGAAACTGAATGGTAAGCCTTATGTGATTGTTATAGTTGATTGAGAGACTTCTGTTCGTTTTGAGGTGGCAATTTACAATTTTTTGTTTGTTTTTCTGATGAAAATTTAGGTTTATAGAAGGAGATTTTGATGCATATGTGAAGAGGATTCAACAACCTTATGTATGGGGTGGAGAACCTGAGTTGTTGATGGCTTCTCATGTTTTGAAGTGAGTTTGCCTTTTCTCAGTTCCTTTTTTGCAGTCACTCAGCCTTTCTTTTTCCTTCTTGATCTTCTATGGCCTGCACATGAACATAACTTTCTTGGTTCTCTCTGTTGCCTTTTGGAAAATACGAAATCATATGGAAATAATAATTTAATATAGCTTGTGAAAATTTAAAGTGGCTTTTCAGCATTTTTACTACTCCCACCATTTGCATTAGAAAATAACGGTGCGGCCAGTACTATTGGATTGTCATCTTCTTAGATTGTGTTGCATGCTTGCTGACATGTTGTATACAAGTTATAACATGGACCTTTGTTTTAGAATCATCATTCATGAGTGGTGGACGCGGGGGAAACTTTAGACCATTTTTTAAAAACTTTGTTTACAAATTGAATCACAACTCGTTGATGTGCTAAGGGATGATGTCAAATTCTTCTATTCAAATTTAGCATTCAAAGTGCTCTAATCATCAAAGTTGGACTTTGCATAATGCTGGTTTTGAATTCATAAGTCTTTTGTATGCGGCCTCTATGTTTGACATGCCCTTTCGCGTCATTTCTCAGGACTGTGATCTATGTCTTCATGATAGACAGGGCATCGGGCAAGTTGGTAAACATAGCAAATTATGGCGAGGAGTATCAGAAAGAGGAGGTGAATCCTATTAATCTGTTGTTTCATGGATATGGTCATTATGAGCTATTGGAGACTTCTGATCAGACTTGCCTGAAAGTGAAGGTGTAGAAACTGGGTGTAGCTTACAGAATTATTACTTGTTTCAAACCAACTCAATCAGAATAATGTTACAGGGAAATCAAATTGTTTTCCTGCCAGATGCGTTTGATCAGCTAAACAAAAACTCTATCTCAGTGCTGATAGATTTCTCTTAGCAATCCTCATTTACAAGCAGCTGTTGGCTTGCTTGATTTCTGTAGATTTCAAGGATGTTCTCATAATTTTTGTCCTGAATCAATACATAAAAGTTGATAAATTAAGTTTTTACCTTGTGGTATTTTGGATAGTTTCTGTGGCATCTTTTGGTTGCTATTCACAGCTAGATAACAGGCAGGTATGGTTTGCGATGATATTTGGTAGTATTGGGGTAGCTAATAGCTATCAGATTACTACAAGGTGGAGAGCTGAATCATCTTCACTTACAGCTTTGCATTTTTGTCCTCCTTTGTGGCACGTCGGCATCTTTGCCCAGCACATCCCATACTTGAGAGTGCATAAGCTGTGTTGTTAAAGATGATTTAGGCATGCATATACGGCATCAGGAAAAACCGTACACGTTTGGATTATCTGACAGTATTAGTTCCGAGTTGGATATTTGTAGTTCATATCTAAAAAAATCGAGATAGGTAAACATATTTAGTGTTCTGGTTTGTGATTGCCAAACTATTAGTACCAATGAGGCAAAGACCATTTGGTGCAAATTTGAAAGGTATTCTGGGTCCAAATCCAAATCAATACCTCTTTTTTTGCAGGAAACAGAAACAAAAGAGAATTAAGCAAAGCCCTAATCAATCAATCATTCATCAACGTAATTGCTCTCAGCCCACTTCCAATAATGCTTCTTCACATGAACAGCTTTATCCACCTCCTCCTTCACCCCATCGCAATCCCCATACTCCTCCTCCTCCGTCTCAAACTCGCCGGCCGGCAACCCTTCTACCCTCGCATCCACCGTATGCACCACATACCTACACGGCAGCCCCGGATACGATCCGGACTCCCTCTCCTCCTCCTTGATCCGATAAGTCCCCGGCAAGATCCTCGCGACCCAGGTGGGACCCAGTTCTTCCTTGACGGCGCGCAGGGCAGCATCCTCCACGCTCTCCCCGGGCTTCATCTTCTCGGAGAGAGGGCGGCCGCGGTGGCGCTTTGATCCATCGGAGAGTAGTTGATGTGATTCGAGGAGGATCTGGTCGGTGGTGGTGCTGAGGACTCGGACCACAACGCAGTGGAGGGTGCGGATTGGGGGGGCTGAGTCGGAGAGAGTGGACTCGCCCTGAGTCAGCTCGAGCCAGAGGTTGTGGACGTTTTTGGTGCCGGGTTTGGTTCCCCAACAAGCCCAGGAGTGAGGTGAGAGGCGGGGTTTTAGCCATTGTGACAGAGATTCTGGATTGGGAAAAGCGTTTACCATTGACGCGAACGCGACAAAGAGAATCGAATCGTTGTTGTGTTGAGAGTTTTGTTATTCAAATCTTTGGTGGGGATTATTGTTAAACAAATAGGTGGGGATTATTGTTAAACAAATAGGTGGTGATTTAAAAGGGAGATGCGAGGTCGGTTTGGGCCCGGGATTTAAAATATTTCGGTCTCTCGGTTTCGGTTTGTTTCCTTCTTTTTTTGGGTATAAGTTTCGGATTTTCTTTTAGCCGAAGTCAGGAATTGAATTTGTGATTTGGTATTCTCTTCCCCACTACGAATAGGAATAGGTGCACCGGACTAATAAGTTTATAGTTGAAGAATACCTTTTGTGATCAAATAAGGTATTTTGTTTGTTTAACTGCATGGAACTCATGTGCTGGTTTGCCCGAGAGGTTAAGGGGGAAGACTTAAGATCTTCTGTACATAAGTACGCATGGGTTCGAACCCCATAGCCAGCAATTGTATGCTTGTTTGTTTTTTTTAAAATTTTTTTAGGTGACACTGATTCAGCATACAAAAACAACTTATACATAACCAAATCCTACAATGAGGAAGCCAAGCCTCCAACAATTGTATCCTGCATAGCGCGTTTTAGTTGTCATATTTGAAACCTCTAACTTGCATTCTTATTTATGTTCGAAAGAGAGAGAGAAAAAACCTCTAACCACAGATAAAATGCAGTACCTTTCTTGCATCCTGAATAATTGAAATCGTCTACTATTTTCTGCACTCGTTTTTGTCTTGTGAGCCTCTCCTA